>OX578140.1:2478636-2479922 GCA_951213105.1 Amaurobius ferox | reverse complement strand
TTATATATTATATATATATATATATATATATATATTATATATATATATATATATATATATTATATATATATATATATATATATATATTATATATATATATATATATATATTATATATATATATATATATATATATATATATATATATATATATATATATATATATATTATATATATATATATTATATATATATATATATATATTATATATATATATATTATATATATATATATATATATTATATATATATATATATATATATATATATATATATATTATATATATATATATATTATATATATATATATATTATATATATATATATATATAATTATATATATATATATATTATATATATATATATATATATATATTATATACTAGCCGCCTTTGGCGACCAGCCTGTTCGCTACCCTTGAAAATTCTGACCGTGGCAAACTCGTTGGCGCGACCTACCAGAAAGGTGTAAGGTAACTGCTTGGAAGGCCAGGAAGTGCCACACAATTTAGACCGGAACCCAATGGGGGAGGCATCCAAAGAGACCGTACCCTCCTTCCCCTACCACAAACCTCTCGGAAGGACTTGCAGTCCCACACGTTTAACGTGATCGTACTCCGCGTGAACACGGCTGCAGTTTTGGCAATGGCGGGAATCGAACCCGGGCCTACCGAGTGAAATTCCCGCGCGCTGACCACTGGGCTACCGTGCCATCCGCGACAATCTCCATAACTTTATTTTTATTCGGCAATTTTGGGAATCGAACCCGGGCCTACCAAGTGCAAATCCCGCGCACTAACCACTGGGGTACTTCACCCTCCGCGATATTCTTCATAACTTATTTTTTATTCACCCAATTTAGACCGGAACCAAGTGGGAGAAGCATCCACAGGGACCGTACCCTTCTTCCCCTACCACCAACTTCTCGGAAGGACTTACAGACCCACATGTTTAACGTGATCGTACTCCGCGTAAACACGGCGGCAATTTTGGGAATCGAACCCGGGCCTACCGAGTGCAATTTCCGCGCGCTAACCATTGGGCTACTTTGCCCTACGCGACAATCTCCATAACTTTCTTTTTATTCATCCAATTTAGACCGTACCCTCCTTCCCCTACCACCAACTTCTCGGAAGGACTCACGGACCCACATGTTTAACGTGCTCGTACTCCGCGTAAACACGGCGGCAATTTTGGGAATCGAACCCGGGCCTGGTAACTGGTTGGACGGCCAGGATGTGCCACCCAATTTAGACCGGAACCCAGTGGGGGAGGCATCCACAGGGAAC
>OX578140.1:2268636-2473636 GCA_951213105.1 Amaurobius ferox | reverse complement strand
TGAAGTCAATTTCATAAAACAAATTGAACTGCTAAACAATTGCAAATAAAATATAATAGGAAATAGATTACAAGTATACAAATTGAAGAAGATGTATAATATATTTAAAAACAATTATAAAGTATATGAAAAAATTATGTGCATGCTCGCTTAAAATGTGGAAGTCTCCACTTTTATCCAGATAAACTTTATCTTTGAAAGTTATGTTAGCAGTATCCTTTAAGGCGTAATACGATTGAGTCATTTTTACATGTAATTTATTTTAATGTATTGTATGCGTACCGTCAAATATAAAACAATGTAATATTTGCAATAATAAAATATTTAACTTTATTTGCATTTTTTTAATATAAAATGACATTTCAGAATAAAATACAAAATCATGTCTAAATTCATAAATAGGGGCTCAGATATTGAAATAGCCACGATTCTTAAATTGTCAAAACGTGTTTGGAAGTGTTTTTGCTTGTTTAATCCACATAGAATCTGGAAATTGTTTAAAACTGTTTTTCTATAAAGTATAGGAAATAAATACGATTATAATATATTACGGAACAAAATAGAAAAATTGCATTTAATTATAATAGTTTCAGAGATTTGACTGCTAATAATTCGTTTGAAAAATGCTTTAAATAAATATTGTGAAATTTACATCCAGAATTAAAAAGACCGTAAGCACAATTGCAGTGCGCTAACTCAATGTGGCATAAAAATAAATGTTGTACAATTATATTAAATATTAAAAACTTATAGCAGAAATTGAAGATCAATCTATCCAAAATTATTTCTAAAAATTTTAAAAACAACTAAAGCATTAGGACCAAAATTATAATTAAAGCTATGTGCAGAATTTTAAATTTTAATGACCTTTAAATAGAGTTAATTTTGTATTAATACTTCTGCATTTGTTTTTTTGAAGTTTCTCAGTATGAAGTTTCGCAGTGTGACACAGCCTTATTTTAAAAAATTCAAAGAGTACGGATTTTATTAACAGAACTTTGTGGTTTTGTATTGAGTCGTGGTTTGAAATGTGATCATTTAAATTTGAGAAAAGATATGGATCCATCTGCATCATTGAATAAGTTACAAGTGTGTGCATAATGTTGCGTTTGTGTAATTTTCCAGCAGCTTCAATTATACGAAAAGATTTTTCTGCAACTTTGCAAAGTTTATGTATATCATCACCAGGCGATATTAATCCATCTCTGTTTTTAATTTTAATTAAATTGGAAAAAGAAGAGTTCACTGTTAATACCAAAATACATTGTGAGCACTTGAATGATTTGGTTAATTTTTTTATGATGAATCCTGAAATGTAGCCTACAACATCAGTAATAAAAAGGCTCAGATTGCTTAGGTCCATTATATTATTTTCTATGTCTCTAATATTTTGTTCTACCGTTTCATCATAAAAAGTAATACCTTCATTTAAAGTATTAGTGTATTTGTTTATAAATGATGAGACATTCAGGATATTAGTTTCATCTAAAGGCAAGCAGTTTGAATTAAGGGAGGATGTAATCTGGTGATGAGAGAGTAATCTAACGTATGCTGATTTAAATTGTATGGCTGTAGGGTTGTTGTTGTGTCCGCCTTTGCTTCGTACTGCACTAAAAAACATTTCAATGTGATCTTGGGAAAGTTTGTACGTGGGTAAAAAAATTAGAAGCTGAGAATCAATTAAAATGCTATATAGTAATTTTGTGCTATTGATACATGTTAATAAACCTAAAAATCCCGTTTTTCTGTTACTATGTAAAATTAAAGGGCAATTTATAGTTTTAAAAACAACTGAAGCATTAGGACCAAAATTATAATTAAAGCTATGTGCAGAATTAAGTTTTAATGACTTTTAAATAGAGTTAATTTTTTATTAAATGCTTCTGCATTTGTAATGTAAAGTATGTAAGTAAAAATGTATGATGTAAGTAAAAATATTTATATTGGTAGAACTGTTTCTAGATCAAGAAGCCTATTACTTAAATTATGATGAGGAGAATGTGAGGTTCTTTTAGAGTTAAGATTGCTCATTTAATAGATTGCTAACGCATGATCAAGAAGTCGGTGATTCAAATACTTCTTTGGGCAAGGCATATTTCTTTCTCGAGAACTAAACAAGAGTTGTTTTTGTTGAGACCCAGACCGTCCGACCTACCAGAAAGGTGTAACTGTTTGGACGGCCGGAAAGAGCCACTCAATTTAGACCAGAACCCAGTGGGGAAGCAACCACAGGGACCGTACCCTCCTTCCCCTACCACCAACCTCTCGGAAGGACCTACTGACCCACATATTTAACGTGATCGTACTCCGCGTGAACTCGGCGACAATTTTAGCAGCAGAGGGAATCGAACCCAGGCCTACCGAGAGCAATTCCCGCGTGCTAACCACTGGGCTACAGCGCCAAACTAAACAAGAGTGTAATACCAAAATACTTCTTGAAAACACTGGGAGTTTGGTGATACATCCTTTGATTTTTAATTTGTGAACGGGGGGAAATATATCTTTTTAATCGAGATGTTTATATGAAATTAATTCTAACCAGCATCGGCAGCTATAAAATTTATTCGGAGGGATTCAAGGATAAGATTAACAACATTGACTAGTTTGATGTCCGCCTTTGTGATTTTGGAGTGTCCCCTTGTCATCCCCTATGGGCGTCCATGCTAACTAGTAATACTAAATAAGTACGATTTACTCTGAACTAGAAATGAGATCATGCTCATATATCATAAATCTTTATATAAAATGCACCGAAAAGTTATGATGTAAAATCTAGCTGACATTTTCAATGAATGTAAACTATTATTATATTTTATGAACGTAAAATTGTATCATACGACACGTCTTGACTCTCGTTAAAACTCCCATTTTTCTTCCCTAGCCACCCAATCTTGCGAGTCGCCAACCGTCGCCAAGTTCTACCTCGAAGGGAAAACATACGAGGATACCGAAAATAACTCTATAACTATCAAAAAAGTACTCCAAATGTTTTTTTAAAGTGTTAGAATGACATTATAAGTCTTTTGCAATATCACAAACACCAAAAATAAAGCAAAACTTCTAATTATACAGCATTAAAAGCAATGAAATTAATAGCCAAATGAAATGCACCATGCTAAAATCTAGCACAATTCCTTTTTAACTCTATTTGTAAGATATATAATGGAAACAAATGTTATCCATGAAAAGAGCAAAGCCCTCCTTGTACATGCTTTTACTTGCAGCCGTAATTGCAACAGTACATAACCATTATTTTAGCATTTATATTTCTCGAGTCCGCTCTCTGTTAGAAATTGCCATTGAAATGTATAGGGTCACAGTCGGAAGAAAATGCGTTCTCGGGGAATTCGTCCGTAAGACACCTGCCTTTATCTTTGATGACGATTGCAACCCTTAAGCTCTCTCCATTATATACTACCTCGATGCATCAAACACATACATTCATGACTTTAAAAACGTCTGATTCGTGGTCAAGGTTGCTTGAAACATGCTCTCCCGACAAAAACCGGAATTCAAATTTTCGCCTATATATATGAAAGTAAAAATCAATCCATTGCCTTAGAGCTATAACTTTAACAAATTATTGAGTTATGACTTGAACGTAAATGCGAGAGCGAACGGCCAGAGTGTATCCCGATTCAACATTTTCAGAAGTACTGCACAGAAGAGGAGAAATATCATGTGTTTCGCTCTGAAATAACCTTGAGAAGGAAAGTCTCTCTGCGGGTCACGTGATACATTTGGCGATCGCTTCGAAAGGCAGCCAATATCCGCGTGTAATGTGAGCGGAGGATGCTGGCTTCGTATACACTCTGGCCGATCGCCGTCCAACCCCCATGGCTGTAGTTTGGTCGTGATACGTAGAAAATTGTAATAAGTCTCGTGACGTAACGGGCGCCTCCGGGTCATTGGGTGAACCCTTTCCAGAGGGTTGGCAAAAATTGCAAGTGTCCATTTTTATTTAGAAAAAAAAACCATAGCGTCCTTTGCCAGTTCTCACGGTCTGCAGCTGGTCCGTTCGAAATCAGAGTTTTGGAATGCTCAAAATGTTTCCAGAGGGGGGAGGGGGTATAAGATTCTTTAAGAGTGAAGTGGCGACAGTCCATTTCAACGCTGTCCCGCGACAGAATCAAAATGCCTTGGAAATCGAGTCAGTGTGGATTCCGTTCTTTTGTGGTTTCATATTTCGGCTAAAAGATTGTTGAGTTGTAGGGCTCTGCACGGGCTCAGACCTGATCCATGGGATCAAAACCTGACCCATAATTTAAAAACTCAATGGTCATCGGGCCGAGCTCGGATTCTACCCCTGTGCATTTCTTCGGGGTTGTCCCGGGTTCGAGCACGGGTTCTGTCAGGTTGGGGGAAATTTCACAACTGAATGGATTCTGGTGCGATAAAGTTGAGTGGAGTCAGTTGATTGAAAATACAATTTGTATTTCTAGTGAACTATACATATGATTAAGGAGATGAGGAGACGGTCCCTCATCGGAAGCTTCGCTTTTTATCTTTTCGTATTTCCCTTGATATCCCAACACTTCCGGAACAGGAGAAAAATGTTTCAATTTGTATGCTTTCATTTCAGATGCGGTGGCAGTGTTAAACGAATATACCGGATGTGGAAGATTTATCCATTCAATTCTGCGGCTTCTATTGTTTTAGGTTACACCACTGGAAATGGATTGAAAGTCTTCTGTGGGCAGCACACGAGCTGCAGACTCAAATCCATTGAATCGACTTTAAAAGCTCGAATGGACACGAAATGATAATCTCTCTATTTCCCTTCGAGTGGAGGAAATGGATTGGATATGTTACGAAACATTTCCTCAAGCACGCTGGATACAAGAACGAGTCCAAGTGTCCGGATAACTTACGTTCATTCACAAGCGCAAAATAAACGGGAACACTATACAATGAAACAGCACTGAAATGCTCCACTCATTACACAGAATAAGCGATACTATTCTCAAAATACTGACGAAAATAATTTTACAAATCAGACGCTACTTTTCTCAAAACATTGACAAAAGTCACAGTCCACTGTAGCTCGTATGGTGTCAATTCGTCCACTCAACTCCAACGCCGGCCGCTCACTTTGCTGCTCGTGCCCTCGGGTGAGTCGGGCGGCCTAGACTTTCCACTGAATTCCAACGGAGTGATGAGTCCTTTTTAGTCTCTCTGTTGAAATTTCTGGAAATCTCTCTATAGAAATTTCCAGAATTATTTAATGAGACTAAAGTGAAGTTTCGGGAAGTCGCCAAATAGGCGATACATCTCCGAATCTGGAAACCGTTCTTCTGACTTGAATTCTGGCAACCTTAGAGTGACGTCAGGAAAAGAATGTTCGTAACCGATGTCTTCTGGAGAAAATACTCCGATTGCACCGTTTGGACGATAGACAAGACGGGGGACGCCAGTGAGAGAATTTGCACGTTCCCAACAATATGCGGTTTTAATACTTTCCTTTTTCATTGGGAAACGTTTCAAACATCCTCATCTGTTCCCATTTAACGAAAAGTAAATATCTCGAATAATGGAGTTGTTCCTATTCGTCTCATCGTTGAAAATTGGATATAAGCCCATTCTATTATTTCGAATCGCGCCAAACTCTGAGGAAGGGACCTGACAGCGATCTGCGGGAAACTACTTCAAGTAAGGAAATCCGCTCAGTATTCCGTCAGTACGGAAGAGGTCGCGCTCCTGACCGACGAGGGTTGAATAAATCGCAGGCGAATTCTTACTGCAGCCGAACTCGAAAGATTCGGGAATTGCTCCAATCTTATAAAGTCGCAATCGGAGATGTATCGAACATTTTATAAAATGGGAAGAAAATTCAAATGCTGGTGTATGCTTTTGAGAGAATCTGACATAAGAGGAGCCTCCTATACATGTATCCTCTAATCTAAAAGGAGTGCTCTGCAAAGCAGGAGGAAAGCCTTCACAGGGAGATTTAGAAGAAGTGGGTCAACTCTACGAGGTGGTCGTACACGCCAAGCATTTTTTCGTCCTAGTTTACCGGCTCGGAAATTAGGCGTTACAGGGTGCTGGCTTGTCCGCTAGACAAACTTAAAAGCGGCATTCTGCTTCTTACTTTCTGGCTGAAGAAAAAACTATATATACAAATTTCATCTGGGGAAGAAGAAGAGCCCTTATGCAAATTTCCGTAATTGGCCGAGAGGTAAGGAACTACTTGAACGTCCTGGCCGATGGATTAGGCGAGGTGGTCCCATAGCTGCCCCCGACTTCTTCTTCGACCCAGACCGTCCGACCTACAAGAAAGGTATAAGATATCTGTTTGGACGGCCGGGAAGTGCCACCCAACGTAGACTGAAACCCAGTGAGGAGGCATCCACAGGGACCGTACCCTTCTTCCCCTACCACAAACCTCTCGGAAGGACTTACGGACCCACATGTTTAACGTGATCGTACTCTGCGTGAACATGGCGGCAGTTATAGCAGTGGTGGGGGAATCGAGCCCGGACGGACCGAGTGCAATTCTCACGCTCTAACCCCTGGGCTGTCGCCCCCCACCCCCACCGATCCGTCGTATCTTGACTTCTTTTTGTGGTGATATCTCAATAGTATCGTCTATGACACTCCCGTCTGGACACTCGTCAAAATTTCGGCTGCTGCTGTCGAAGTGCGCGACATATCTAGTCTGTTCGAGAGAGTTCGCCAATCCCTCCATCGAGACGTGCATTCAGGTTGGCGGTGGCTCTTTTGAGCCATTACTGTAGTTATTGTTTACCAAATGTCATTTTATAACTTCTAAGTTATTCTTGTGTTTTCGCCTCACCTCATCGGTTTCACCATGAAGCACCCACAGGCGCCTTTGCGTTTCATTTTCGACTCGGTAAACTACTACGAAAAATGCTTGGTTTGGTGTGTACTACCACCTCGTAAAGTTTGACCCATCTGTTTTGAATCACCCTGTATAAACTCTCTTAAAAAATGAATCACTATTAACCGGAAAATTCTTTATTTTTAAAGATGCACAAAAAACGCGGCACTGTCGAACAATGGAAAGTCTTTGATCTTCCGAAGGGTTTTTTGAATATCCCGAAAGATTTATGGCTCTAAGATGCAGTCCATTTTAATACTACCCTTACATAATGAGATGAAACAAGAGAGCTGTGGAGAGGCTTTCGGGCAAAGTATTTATAAAAAATATCATCCAATTCGCGAGGCATAATTTATGTTTTCAAAGGATAAGGCGGAGTAAGATTGGGTTAAGCGGAAAGCTCAGACTTTTCGTTCGGACGGTTTTTCTCGCTGAATTATTGGCTCAAATTATTTCCTGAACGTTATGGAGAAAAAAAAAGGAAAATGGAGCGAAATATGGATGCTTTTAATGAGTCTTTTTGGTAAAAGTAAGTAAAAAGTTGTAGTGCAAGTACAAAATAAACGAAAGTGCCGCAAAATTGCTAAAATGGTCGCCCAATTGATAACAATGACGCAGAATGAAAGGTCATGTTTTGCAAATGTTTAGTTCCGTCGTATGGCGGGCATACCTTCTAGCATACTCCTATTAGAAAGCTCTTCTCCCATCTCTCTGCAACACTTGGCGATACATTTAGCACACTCAGTGAATAATCTAATCACATATCGCCCACTTATCAATATTTAGCCCCAGATGGACGAACCTATATCATCCAACTTGTAAAAATGACGCCAAGTGAATGAAAATAACGCCTAATGGATGCATTTATAATTTCCATATTTTAATATATAGACTCTATCTCTTACTAATGGTGAAAAGAATATTGATCATTATTAATTTAGAGTTGCGCGAAATATAAGTTATTTGGGTATGAAACAGTTTTGTATGCTCTCATCTAGAAATCCACACATGTACAATTCAACGTTAAATACAGTGTGTCGTGGATCTTATACATCCATTTCGGCAATAAGAGCTTGCCATTGGGTCCCCAGTAGCTCTCGGAAAGTCGGTCGTCGCCTCGTAGATCTAAGTTCTATTTCCGGTTGGGGCACGGTTGTTTACAATCTTATACATCATTTTTTCACGATGGATCGACATGTTTTGGGACCTCTAGAACACGAAAAAAACTATTTTTAGCGTGGCGTCTGTCTGTGTGTCTGTGCAATGCATGTATCTACTCTAACTCAAAAACTAATAGATCGAATTTAATAAAATTGGGTAGGTAAGTCACTCGTGTATGACACTGTTGCTGATTAGTTTGGTGCGATTCGGGAAAAAATAACCTGCCTTTCTTTTTCGAAATGGCCTTCAAAATCTTCAAATATAAAATAAAAACCTATGTATACTCAAATATATATCAATTAAATGCTTATTTTATACGCAATGTTTAACGATGGAAAGAATAAGATCAACCCCACTACTCTCGGACTAGCGGTTCTCGAGATATTTTAATTTTATCTTAAATTCGCCACACCACCTTTGAAAATAAGTCTAGATGCCAAATGATAACGAAACTTGAATTCGAAGTGCAAATTCGGTGTCATTTGATGGCTCTCATTTTTTGCCATCAAACTCTGAATTATTGAAGAAATAAAGAGCCTGCAGTTAAAGTCATGTGCTGCCCACATCAGATATTTTTTGTATAAGAAACACGTTAAAAGAACCCCTTTCGACGGATGACTCATAAACATTTAAATGAGCCTGAACTGCCATTTTTAGTAACTATCTTTTTGCCGGAAAATTAAAATTAATACAGATGTGTTAAATGTCATTTAATATTTAAATGCAATACGTATTTGTGCGCTATATAAAAAAAGCCAATAGTCAAAGAAATATAATAAAATTTCTAATTAAATCAATCTAAGTATAAATTGAAAATGAATTTTTGGATGATTCGAATAAAATGCCAATGATTTTCTCACAACTTTTCACAAGAAAATGTATGTGCTGTTCCACCCAAGGGCACTCACTTAAAAAAATCTCATTAATTATTAACATATTGACGATGAAAAATGCCACCTACTCCACCCTCAAAATTCACGAGTTTCGGACTCCGCAAGCCGATTGATAATGCTGCAGACGTGCAATAATCACTCACTGGCGTCCCCACGTCTTGTCTTCCGTCTCTATGGCAGACCAAGCGGTGGCATCGGAGTGTTTTCTCCAGAAGACATCATCGATGTAGCATTACATGGAGAGAGCTTGAGGGTCGCAATCGGCGTCAAAGATAAAGGCAGGTGCAGTAAGGACAGCATTTTCTCCTGACTGTGACATTTCAATGGTGATTTCTGGCAAAGAGCGTACTTGAGAAATATAAATGGCAAAATAATGGTTATGTACTGTTGTACTTAGGAAAAGCATGTAAAAGGAGGACTTTACTCTTTTCATGGATAAGATTGGTTTTCATTATATATCTTACGAATATAGTTAAAAGTAATTTCGCTATATTTTAGCCTGGTGCACTTCATTTGGCTATTATTACAAGTTTTGCTTTATTTTTGGTGTTTGTGATATTGCAAAAAACTTATAAATGTCATTCTAACGCTTTAAAAAACATTTGGAGTACTTTGCTTATAGTTATAGAGTTATTTTCGGTATCCTTGTATGTTTTCCCTTCGAGGTAAAACTTGACGACGGTTGGTGACTCGCAAGATTGGGCGGCTAGGGAAGAAAAAGAGGACTTTAGATAATGAACGTAAAGACGTGTCGTATGATAAAATTTTACGTTCAAAATAAAATATAATAATAGAATATAATAAAATATAATAATATAACATTCATTGGAAATGTCAGCTAGATATTACATCCTAACTTTTCAGTGCATTTTATATAAAGATATATGAGCATGATCTCATTTCTAGTTGAGAGTAAATCGTACGTAATAAGTATTACTAGTTAGCATGGACGCCCATAGATGAAGACAAGGGGGCACTTCAAAATCGCAAAGGTGGACATCAAACGAGTCGAGGTTGTTAATCTTATCCTTGAGTCCCCCTCCAGATGAATTCTATAGGTGCCGATGCTGGTTAGAATTGATTTCATACAAACATCTCGATTAAAAAGATATATTTCCCCGTTCACAAATTAAAAATCAAAGGATGTATTCGAGAAGTGTATTCAAGAAGTGTTTTCAAGTGTGTTCAAGAAGTATTTTGGTATTACACTCTTGTTTAGTTTTCGAGAAAGAAATATGTCTTGCCCAAAGAAGTATTTCAATCACCGACTTCTTGATCATGCGTTAGCAATCTATTAAATGAGCAATCTTAACTCTATAAAAGAACCTCACATTCTCCTCATCATAATTTAAGTAATAGGCTTCTTGATCTAGAAACAGCTCTACCCATATAAATATTTTTACTTGCATCATGCATTTTTACTTACATACTTTACATTACAAATACAGAAGTATTAATAAAAAAATAACTCTATTTACAGGTCATTAAAACTTAATTCTGCACATAGCTTTAATTATAGTTTTGGTCCTAAGGTTTTAGTTGTCTTTAAAATTTTTAGAAATAATTTTGGATAGATGGATCAGCAATTTTTTGCTATAAATTTTAATATTTGATATGTACAACGTTTGATATTTTTAAGCCACATTGAGTTAGCCCACTAGAATTGTGTTTACGGTCTGTTTAATTTTGGATACAAATTTCATAATATGTATTTAAAGAATTTTTCAAACAACGAATTATTAGCAACCAAATCTCTGAAACTATTATAATGAAATGCAATTTTTGTATTTTGTGCCATAATATTTTATAATCTTATTTATTTCCCATACTTTATAGAAAAACGTAGTTAAAAAATTTCCAAATTCTATATCGATTAAACATGCAAAAACGTTCCGAACACGTTTTGGCAATTTAAGAATCATGACTATTTCAATAGAGCCCCTATTTATGAATTTAGACATAATTTTGTATTTTATTCTAAAATGTCATTTTATAAACAAAAAAAAAATATAAATAAAGTCAAATATTTTATTATTGCAAATATTACAGTGTTTTATATTTGACGGTACGCATATAATATATTAAAATAAATGAGATGTAAAAATGAAGTACGAGTATTACGCCTCAAAGCAGATATGGGTACTGCTAACACGACTTTCAAAGATAAAAGTGGAGAATCCTACATTTTGCGCAAGCATGCACACAATTTTTCCATGTACTTTATAATTATTTTTAAACATATTATACATATTCTTCAATTTGCATACTTGTAATCTATTTCATATCATATTTTATTTACAATTGCTTTGTGGTTGAATTTGTTTTACGAAATTGACTTCATTAACAACATTATTCTTTAGTAATAAAATTGTTTAGTAATAAGATTATTCTAATCCTGTTTCGTATTTTTCTTCATACATATTTTTTAAAATCATATAACGTATACCACGTGTAACAACTTCCCATTCATCTTCGTCTTTAATAGAAGTTAAAAAAAGCAGAAGGTACACTACACAGTTTAGGCGGTAAATCGCCAAATCATGAATGTCCTTCTTCTCCTCGATCAGCTTTGTGTTTGAGCACGTTACTACAGTTACTTCTAGGCACTGTAACGTTACTAACATGCGGAAGATTGGACCGCGCTCCCTCCATATATACTAACTCGATGGTACGAACATTCTTTCCCTGGCATCACTCTATGGTTGCTAGACTTTCGAGTCAGAAGAACTTGAGGAAATAACGATTAATCTAGGAGATATTCGATAACTCTGGAAATTTCTACAGAGAGATTTCCAGAAGTTCCTATGGAGAGACTCTAAAAAGGAATCCTCACCCCGTTGGGAGTTCAGTTGACGATATGCGAGCTACTGTGACTTTTGTCAATGTTTGGAGAATAGTAGCCGCCGTTTTGTGGCATTATTTTCGCCATTGTTTTGAGAATATTACCTGTTAACTTTGTGCTTGTGAATAAACGTTAGTTATCCGGAAACTTGAACTCGTTCTTGTGTCCTGTGTATACATCCACGATTCTAGAGGATACGTTCAGTAAAAATAAGAATTGGCCACGTCAAATAAATAGAAAAAGTATAATTGCAGAATATGCGTCACCTTCATTTTACTACTTTAAATAGGGAGAAGAACCCCCGAATGATTTCTTACTGTATTATGACCCTAAATGAGAAAATATTTTCCATAGATTTTCTCATTTAGGGGCACAATTTCACACAGACTTATACAGGGCGCGGTAGCCCATTGGTTAGCGCGCTGGAGTTGCACTCGGTAGGCCCGGGTTCGATTCCAGCCACTGCCAAAACTGCCGCCGTGTTCATGCGGAGTACGATCACGTTAAACATGTGGGTCCGAAAGTCCTTCCGAGAGGTTGGTGGTAGGGGAAGGAGGGTACGGTCCCTGTGGATGCCTCCCCCACTGGGTTCCGGTCTAAATTGGGTGGCACTTCCCGACCGTCCAAACAGTTACCTTACACCTTTCTGGTAGGTCGGACGGTCTGGGTTTCAACAACAACAACAACACAGACTTATACAACAGTTACCTTACACCTTTCTGGTAGGTCGGACGGTCTGGGTTTCAACAACAACAACACAGACTTATACAATTTCACACAGACTTATAGCCAGCCGTCCAATTGGTTGCTCAAGTCCTCTAGATGAGTCGGACGGTCTGGATCTTCAACACAGACTTATATTTGCATTTTTCTGACATGAGCGGACAAAAATCATACTGACAAAATTAATTAGATGCACATATTAGATGCGCATCTATTTATAGCCATTATTCCGAGCCTAATGATACTTTTGGTTTGACTGTAAGACCTTGAGAGCCGAAATAATGAGTGGAATTCATACCTCGCTTAACTATCTTGAATGCGTGTCATTCTTCTGAGAAACAAAAGTATAGTCGTATAACGCAGATGTATATTTTGTTACATTTGGGCAAATGGATTTGCTATAAGGGTGCCAGTCCCCTTAGCGTTCATGCAACCTGACACTATTAGTCAAGCCGCAAACCCACTAAGAACGAAGCATTTCGAAGGGGAACAAACCAGAACGTCAACGCTCAACGTAATGTCCGGCTTATATATCTTTAATTTCTGAACGTAATATCCGGCAATAAATATATGTGTCCAATTCTCTCCAATTCCAGCTTTGCAAATTAGTCAGTTGAGTCGCATCGTTAGAACGTTGTTTGCATCCCATAAAATCTCCCAAGGATTCTCGAATATAAAACCGTGGCTCCCCTTGCTACGCAAAATTGTGAGATCCAGCGCATATAAGTTAATCATGAATAAGCGTCATTTCGAAATTCAAAAGGCATCCCCGAGGACTTGCATCTCTGATTTGTAGGCGCCTGTCGGGACGGATTCACATTGCGTAATCGAACACAAAAGGAACTATATATCTTTTCTGCTTAAAAAATACCTATCGTAATTGCAGCTCATCTTCGTTGCATTTAATGTACAATGATAATAAATGCAAAATGGCATCGAATATAAACAGATTTTTTTTCTGGTTAAAAAACATTCACTCTCTTAATTGTAGCTTATCTTCATTGCATTTTAAATGAGCAAACTCCGATACCCTCTTTCCAATATCGTCTGTCTCGCGGGAATTTCCAACGACACAAGGTCCATATAATCTGTGCCCTGGAAGTATCCGGAAATCCAGATATTCTATCTGAGAGACTTCGACGGAATAGACAAAAGTCCAATACTAATACGGAATAAGTTCCCCAAAGAGGACGCGAAGAAAAGAAGATAAATAACTGGGCTTGTTTGTCTAGCCTCACTCATCCCTGGACAAAAAAAGATGATTGAATCGAATGGCTGGAAGGATGGAGAGAGATACTTGAGCAGAAGATGGCATAAAAAGTACAAGGGTTTTACCAGATAAACAATAGAGTCTCTTAGGAAACGAGTAGGTGCGTTACCGTTTCATAAAGGTGAGGTACCTACTCGTAAAGAAAGCAAAAAATATATCTCTAGAAATGGTCTCTTTTGAAGCTTCCTTGCGCATTTTTCTGCATTCCGTCTTCCTTTCTACACAGCGAGTTGAACACTATTTTCTTTTTACATTTCGCTACAATCTATATAAATAAAATTGAAGTCTCATCATGACGGGAGAACGACTGAACCGAATTTCATATAATTTTGTGGGTAGCCTTGGAATAGCCCCACTTGAAATGGAGTCCATGTTTCGAGATTTTAGAACCAGATTTTAATTAAAAACACATCGTTAAACCTTCCATAGATATCGAATTATGAAGATGATATTTTTTCCCGTAAGTTTATTTGAAAAAATGGATATCATGTCGCTTAGCCACGGATTTAAATCCAATGTGTTTATTCCGCAGACGATTTTTGTTAAATCTTTAACTATTTAAATAATAAAGATATGTACTAAATTTTATGGAAATTGCATTTTTGACTACTGGATTATATCCATTACGGTTTTTAGGTTTAAAATGACTGGAATTATTGATATTTTCAATTTATTGCGACATCTGTTTTATTTTGACAAAAATGGTTAGTAGTACGGGCATTTTTCTATTAGTACACGAGTAAATCTTTTAATCTACGAGGATATAAGTGGTTATATCATCCCATATACAATTTTAGCGTTTTCATTTTGACATATATTGATTTAATTTTATATTTTTGTACAAACGGGACCAGGCTGTTTTATTCTTCGCATCTATCCGTGAAGAAAATTTGTATAGCGAGAACAGAGATACTTAAACTCATTTTGAAGAGCATCCATTTAAATATTTTAATAGAATGCTTTGAATCACGATGTCGTTTGGAAGAATATAGGAATTTGCACGTGATCGCGAACGTTAAGTTTTTTATATTATATATTACGTACGGCGGGTATACTGCTAGTACTTAGTATGTATAGAGGGAAAGTATTGAACTGGAATCCACTATCCAGCTCACGAATTCGGTTGGTTCTAAATATCGTTGAAGATTGCGAATTTATCATCTTCCCTTCCACGGTGTCTGTCTCTGAGACCGTGTCACCCACTGGATCAAATTTTGCAACATTATTAGCATCGAAAGCCGATTTTCAGAAATACTGAATGAGGAGATATCACTTTCCTTATACACACAATAGTGTAATGTATAAGGAAAGTATTTTGAAAATTCGAATTCGAGTTTTCGGCGGGAGAGTACGTTTCAAGCGTTCCTGAATACGAATCGAACATTTTTGAGATGATCTCTCTCTCTCTCTCTCTGTGTCAGTGAGTCTGTGGAGACGATATCTCACGAACGAATGAAGTAATTCCATTAAAATTTGGTGCAAAAATTACAATCTGTGAATACTGGAAGCCTATTGTTTTTAAACGCAATCGAATGTTCAGAACATCCTGAATGTTTGACTGACGTTTTGAAAAATATCATCAAAAAATCAAAACATTTAATAAAGTTACTCAAATAGATATTTCTCTTGTAATTTTCCCTTAAAAAACGATTGACATAAACTTTAGAACTATAGCATGAACTGTTCTCGAGATATTGCACATTTTTTAAATAAATTTATCAAAAAATCACATAAATTAAAAAAATATTGACTATTGTGAAATATGTTGTAGATCTTCTACTTGAGTTCAAACTACTGAACTCAAACTGGCGTTACTGACGTCAAACTCAAGTAGGCGATGCACAACAGCGATTATCTGTCTTCCCACCTGTGGGACCTTGAACTCTAGGAAGTGCCCCTTCCTCTATAGGCTCCTCCTCTATGGGCGATGATGCGGACTATAACTTTTTATGTACACAATTTTTAGAGTTTTATGAAATTAACTATATTTATATTAAAACTAGAAAGTATACCAGTCATATGACGGAATTCAAAATTTGCAAAATAATACCTTCCATCTGGTTACATTTAAGTCATCTCGCCAAATATTTTGCCAAACGTCACGAACGGAGAAATGGCTTTTACTTAAAGTAGTTTCTTATATTTTTGCTATGATAGGGAATTTTCATCCATTTGGTGACATTTTCGTTATTTTTTGTGATATATTATTCAATTTTGAGACATTTTAAAAAACTCGCTAAAATTATCGCCAAGTGGAACATTTGGACTGACAGACAAACGCTGTCGAAACATCATTACAATACTATCCCCTTTTAATACATAATTCATTTCTCAATCTGGCGTCATTTTCATCCATTTGGCGTCCTTTTTATCAATTTGGCGCCATTTTTATCAATTTGGCCACATTTTCATCCATTTCGCAACATTAACACTTGAGCGACGGAAGCGGTCATTTTGACCACGTAACTACTTTGGGAAACGATTGTATCAGGATGTACTAGTCGCTGTACTCCTGGTATAATAATAAGGGAGTGTATAGATAGACCAATTACCTTACACCTTTCTGGTAGGTCGGACGGTCTGGGTTTCAACAACAACAACAACACAGACTTATACAACAGTTACCTTACACCTTTCTGGTAGGTCGGACGGTCTGGGTTTCAACAACAACAACACAGACTTATACAATTTCACACAGACTTATAGCCAGCCGTCCAATTGGTTGCTCAAGTCCTCTAGATGAGTCGGACGGTCTGGATCTTCAACACAGACTTATATTTGCATTTTTCTGACATGAGCGGACAAAAATCATACTGACAAAATTAATTAGATGCACATATTAGATGCGCATCTATTTATAGCCATTATTCCGAGCCTAATGATACTTTTGGTTTGACTGTAAGACCTTGAGAGCCGAAATAATGAGTGGAATTCATACCTCGCTTAACTATCTTGAATGCGTGTCATTCTTCTGAGAAACAAAAGTATAGTCGTATAACGCAGATGTATATTTTGTTACATTTGGGCAAATGGATTTGCTATAAGGGTGCCAGTCCCCTTAACGTTCATGCAACCTGACACTATTAGTCAAGCCGCAAACCCACTAAGAACGAAGCATTTCGAAGGGGAACAAACCAGAACGTCAACGCTCAACGTAATGTCCGGCTTATATATCTTTAATTTCTGAACGTAATATCCGGCAATAAATATATGTGTCCAATTCTCTCCAATTCCAGCTTTGCAAATTAGTCAGTTGAGTCGCATCGTTAGAACGTTGTTTGCATCCCATAAAATCTCCCAAGGATTCTCGAATATAAAACCGTGGCTCCCCTTGCTACGCAAAATTGTGAGATCCAGCGCATATAAGTTAATCATGAATAAGCGTCATTTCGAAATTCAAAAGGCATCCCCGAGGACTTGCATCTCTGATTTGTAGGCGCCTGTCGGGACGGATTCACATTGCGTAATCGAACACAAAAGGAACTATATATCTTTTCTGCTTAAAAAATACCTATCGTAATTGCAGCTCATCTTCGTTGCATTTAATGTACAATGATAATAAATGCAAAATGGCATCGAATATAAACAGATTTTTTTTCTGGTTAAAAAACATTCACTCTCTTAATTGTAGCTTATCTTCATTGCATTTTAAATGAGCAAACTCCGATACCCTCTTTCCAATATCGTCTGTCTCGCGGGAATTTCCAACGACACAAGGTCCATATAATCTGTGCCCTGGAAGTATCCGGAAATCCAGATATTCTATCTGAGAGACTTCGACGGAATAGACAAAAGTCCAATACTAATACGGAATAAGTTCCCCAAAGAGGACGCGAAGAAAAGAAGATAAATAACTGGGCTTGTTTGTCTAGCCTCACTCATCCCTGGACAAAAAAAGATGATTGAATCGAATGGCTGGAAGGATGGAGAGAGATACTTGAGCAGAAGATGGCATAAAAAGTACAAGGGTTTTACCAGATAAACAATAGAGTCTCTTAGGAAACGAGTAGGTGCGTTACCGTTTCATAAAGGTGAGGTACCTACTCGTAAAGAAAGCAAAAAATATATCTCTAGAAATGGTCTCTTTTGAAGCTTCCTTGCGCATTTTTCTGCATTCCGTCTTCCTTTCTACACAGCGAGTTGAACACTATTTTCTTTTTACATTTCGCTACAATCTATATAAATAAAATTGAAGTCTCATCATGACGGGAGAACGACTGAACCGAATTTCATATAATTTTGTGGGTAGCCTTGGAATAGCCCCACTTGAAATGGAGTCCATGTTTCGAGATTTTAGAACCAGATTTTAATTAAAAACACATCGTTAAACCTTCCATAGATATCGAATTATGAAGATGATATTTTTTCCCGTAAGTTTATTTGAAAAAATGGATATCATGTCGCTTAGCCACGGATTTAAATCCAATGTGTTTATTCCGCAGACGATTTTTGTTAAATCTTTAACTATTTAAATAATAAAGATATGTACTAAATTTTATGGAAATTGCATTTTTGACTACTGGATTATATCCATTACGGTTTTTAGGTTTAAAATGACTGGAATTATTGATATTTTCAATTTATTGCGACATCTGTTTTATTTTGACAAAAATGGTTAGTAGTACGGGCATTTTTCTATTAGTACACGAGTAAATCTTCTAATCTACGAGGATATAAGTGGTTATATCATCCCATATACAATTTTAGCGTTTTCATTTTGACATATATTGATTTAATTTTATATTTTTGTACAAACGGGACCAGGCTGTTTTATTCTTCGCATCTATCCGTGAAGAAAATTTGTATAGCGAGAACAGAGATACTTAAACTCATTTTGAAGAGCATCCATTTAAATATTTTAATAGAATGCTTTGAATCACGATGTCGTTTGGAAGAATATAGGAATTTGCACGTGATCGCGAACGTTAAGTTTTTTATATTATATATTACGTACGGCGGGTATACTGCTAGTACTTAGTATGTATAGAGGGAAAGTATTGAACTGGAATCCACTATCCAGCTCACGAATTCGGTTGGTTCTAAATATCGTTGAAGATTGCGAATTTATCATCTTCCCTTCCACGGTGTCTGTCTCTGAGACCGTGTCACCCACTGGATCAAATTTTGCAACATTATTAGCATCGAAAGCCGATTTTCAGAAATACTGAATGAGGAGATATCACTTTCCTTATACACACAATAGTGTAATGTATAAGGAAAGTATTTTGAAAATTCGAATTCGAGTTTTCGGCGGGAGAGTACGTTTCAAGCGTTCCTGAATACGAATCGAACATTTTTGAGATGATCTCTCTCTCTCTCTCTCTGTGTCAGTGAGTCTGTGGAGACGATATCTCACGAACGAATGAAGTAATTCCATTAAAATTTGGTGCAAAAATTACAATCTGTGAATACTGGAAGCCTATTGTTTTTAAACGCAATCGAATGTTCAGAACATCCTGAATGTTTGACTGACGTTTTGAAAAATATCATCAAAAAATCAAAACATTTAATAAAGTTACTCAAATAGATATTTCTCTTGTAATTTTCCCTTAAAAAACGATTGACATAAACTTTAGAACTATAGCATGAACTGTTCTCGAGATATTGCACATTTTTTAAATAAATTTATCAAAAAATCACATAAATTAAAAAAATATTGACTATTGTGAAATATGTTGTAGATCTTCTACTTGAGTTCAAACTACTGAACTCAAACTGGCGTTACTGACGTCAAACTCAAGTAGGCGATGCACAACAGCGATTATCTGTGTTCCCACCTGTGGGACCTTGAACTCTAGGAAGTGCCCCTTCCTCTATAGGCTCCTCCTCTATGGGCGATGATGCGGACTATAACTTTTTATGTACACAATTTTTAGAGTTTTATGAAATTAACTATATTTATATTAAAACTAGAAAGTATACCAGTCATATGACGGAATTCAAAATTTGCAAAATAATACCTTCCATCTGGTTACATTTAAGTCATCTCGCCAAATATTTTGCCAAACGTCACGAACGGAGAAATGGCTTTTACTTAAAGTAGTTTCTTATATTTTTGCTATGATAGGGAATTTTCATCCATTTGGTGACATTTTCGTTATTTTTTGTGATATATTATTCAATTTTGAGACATTTTAAAAAACTCGCTAAAATTATCGCCAAGTGGAACATTTGGACTGACAGACAAACGCTGTCGAAACATCATTACAATACTATCCCCTTTTAATACATAATTCATTTCTCAATCTGGCGTCATTTTCATCCATTTGGCGTCCTTTTTATCAATTTGGCGCCATTTTTATCAATTTGGCCACATTTTTATCAATTTGGCCACATTTTCATCCATTTCGCAACATTAACACTTGAGCGACGGAAGCGGTCATTTTGACCACGTAACTACTTTGGGAAACGATTGTATCAGGATGTACTAGTCGCTGTACTCCTGGTATAATAATAAGGGAGTGTATAGATAGACCAATTACCTTACACCTTTCTGGTAGGTCGGACGGTCTGGGTTTCAACAACAACAACAACACAGACTTATACAACAGTTACCTTACACCTTTCTGGTAGGTCGGACGGTCTGGGTTTCAACAACAACAACACAGACTTATACAATTTCACACAGACTTATAGCCAGCCGTCCAATTGGTTGCTCAAGTCCTCTAGATGAGTCGGACGGTCTGGATCTTCAACACAGACTTATATTTGCATTTTTCTGACATGAGCGGACAAAAATCATACTGACAAAATTAATTAGATGCACATATTAGATGCGCATCTATTTATAGCCATTATTCCGAGCCTAATGATACTTTTGGTTTGACTGTAAGACCTTGAGAGCCGAAATAATGAGTGGAATTCATACCTCGCTTAACTATCTTGAATGCGTGTCATTCTTCTGAGAAACAAAAGTATAGTCGTATAACGCAGATGTATATTTTGTTACATTTGGGCAAATGGATTTGCTATAAGGGTGCCAGTCCCCTTAACGTTCATGCAACCTGACACTATTAGTCAAGCCGCAAACCCACTAAGAACGAAGCATTTCGAAGGGGAACAAACCAGAACGTCAACGCTCAACGTAATGTCCGGCTTATATATCTTTAATTTCTGAACGTAATATCCGGCAATAAATATATGTGTCCAATTCTCTCCAATTCCAGCTTTGCAAATTAGTCAGTTGAGTCGCATCGTTAGAACGTTGTTTGCATCCCATAAAATCTCCCAAGGATTCTCGAATATAAAACCGTGGCTCCCCTTGCTACGCAAAATTGTGAGATCCAGCGCATATAAGTTAATCATGAATAAGCGTCATTTCGAAATTCAAAAGGCATCCCCGAGGACTTGCATCTCTGATTTGTAGGCGCCTGTCGGGACGGATTCACATTGCGTAATCGAACACAAAAGGAACTATATATCTTTTCTGCTTAAAAAATACCTATCGTAATTGCAGCTCATCTTCGTTGCATTTAATGTACAATGATAATAAATGCAAAATGGCATCGAATATAAACAGATTTTTTTTCTGGTTAAAAAACATTCACTCTCTTAATTGTAGCTTATCTTCATTGCATTTTAAATGAGCAAACTCCGATACCCTCTTTCCAATATCGTCTGTCTCGCGGGAATTTCCAACGACACAAGGTCCATATAATCTGTGCCCTGGAAGTATCCGGAAATCCAGATATTCTATCTGAGAGACTTCGACGGAATAGACAAAAGTCCAATACTAATACGGAATAAGTTCCCCAAAGAGGACGCGAAGAAAAGAAGATAAATAACTGGGCTTGTTTGTCTAGCCTCACTCATCCCTGGACAAAAAAAGATGATTGAATCGAATGGCTGGAAGGATGGAGAGAGATACTTGAGCAGAAGATGGCATAAAAAGTACAAGGGTTTTACCAGATAAACAATAGAGTCTCTTAGGAAACGAGTAGGTGCGTTACCGTTTCATAAAGGTGAGGTACCTACTCGTAAAGAAAGCAAAAAATATATCTCTAGAAATGGTCTCTTTTGAAGCTTCCTTGCGCATTTTTCTGCATTCCGTCTTCCTTTCTACACAGCGAGTTGAACACTATTTTCTTTTTACATTTCGCTACAATCTATATAAATAAAATTGAAGTCTCATCATGACGGGAGAACGACTGAACCGAATTTCATATAATTTTGTGGGTAGCCTTGGAATAGCCCCACTTGAAATGGAGTCCATGTTTCGAGATTTTAGAACCAGATTTTAATTAAAAACACATCGTTAAACCTTCCATAGATATCGAATTATGAAGATGATATTTTTTCCCGTAAGTTTATTTGAAAAAATGGATATCATGTCGCTTAGCCACGGATTTAAATCCAATGTGTTTATTCCGCAGACGATTTTTGTTAAATCTTTAACTATTTAAATAATAAAGATATGTACTAAATTTTATGGAAATTGCATTTTTGACTACTGGATTATATCCATTACGGTTTTTAGGTTTAAAATGACTGGAATTATTGATATTTTCAATTTATTGCGACATCTGTTTTATTTTGACAAAAATGGTTAGTAGTACGGGCATTTTTCTATTAGTACACGAGTAAATCTTTTAATCTACGAGGATATAAGTGGTTATATCATCCCATATACAATTTTAGCGTTTTCATTTTGACATATATTGATTTAATTTTATATTTTTGTACAAACGGGACCAGGCTGTTTTATTCTTCGCATCTATCCGTGAAGAAAATTTGTATAGCGAGAACAGAGATACTTAAACTCATTTTGAAGAGCATCCATTTAAATATTTTAATAGAATGCTTTGAATCACGATGTCGTTTGGAAGAATATAGGAATTTGCACGTGATCGCGAACGTTAAGTTTTTTATATTATATATTACGTACGGCGGGTATACTGCTAGTACTTAGTATGTATAGAGGGAAAGTATTGAACTGGAATCCACTATCCAGCTCACGAATTCGGTTGGTTCTAAATATCGTTGAAGATTGCGAATTTATCATCTTCCCTTCCACGGTGTCTGTCTCTGAGACCGTGTCACCCACTGGATCAAATTTTGCAACATTATTAGCATCGAAAGCCGATTTTCAGAAATACTGAATGAGGAGATATCACTTTCCTTATACACACAATAGTGTAATGTATAAGGAAAGTATTTTGAAAATTCGAATTCGAGTTTTCGGCGGGAGAGTACGTTTCAAGCGTTCCTGAATACGAATCGAACATTTTTGAGATGATCTCTCTCTCTCTCTCTCTGTGTCAGTGAGTCTGTGGAGACGATATCTCACGAACGAATGAAGTAATTCCATTAAAATTTGGTGCAAAAATTACAATCTGTGAATACTGGAAGCCTATTGTTTTTAAACGCAATCGAATGTTCAGAACATCCTGAATGTTTGACTGACGTTTTGAAAAAAATCATCAAAAAATCAAAACATTTAATAAAGTTACTCAAATAGATATTTCTCTTGTAATTTTCCCTTAAAAAACGATTGACATAAACTTTAGAACTATAGCATGAACTGTTCTCGAGATATTGCACATTTTTTAAATAAATTTATCAAAAAATCACATAAATTAAAAAAATATTGACTATTGTGAAATATGTTGTAGATCTTCTACTTGAGTTCAAACTACTGAACTCAAACTGGCGTTACTGACGTCAAACTCAAGTAGGCGATGCACAACAGCGATTATCTGTGTTCCCACCTGTGGGACCTTGAACTCTAGGAAGTGCCCCTTCCTCTATAGGCTCCTCCTCTATGGGCGATGATGCGGACTATAACTTTTTATGTACACAATTTTTAGAGTTTTATGAAATTAACTATATTTATATTAAAACTAGAAAGTATACCAGTCATATGACGGAATTCAAAATTTGCAAAATAATACCTTCCATCTGGTTACATTTAAGTCATCTCGCCAAATATTTTGCCAAACGTCACGAACGGAGAAATGGCTTTTACTTAAAGTAGTTTCTTATATTTTTGCTATGATAGGGAATTTTCATCCATTTGGTGACATTTTCGTTATTTTTTGTGATATATTATTCAATTTTGAGACATTTTAAAAAACTCGCTAAAATTATCGCCAAGTGGAACATTTGGACTGACAGACAAACGCTGTCGAAACATCATTACAATACTATCCCCTTTTAATACATAATTCATTTCTCAATCTGGCGTCATTTTCATCCATTTGGCGTCCTTTTTATCAATTTGGCGCCATTTTTATCAATTTGGCCACATTTTCATCCATTTCGCAACATTAACACTTGAGCGACGGAAGCGGTCATTTTGACCACGTAACTACTTTGGGAAACGATTGTATCAGGATGTACTAGTCGCTGTACTCCTGGTATAATAATAAGGGAGTGTATAGATAGACCAATTAAGACCCATCAGTCATCATATAAATGCTTTATCAAAAATAATTCACCATGGTCTATCACTCTAAAAAAAGAATAGTGGTTAGATTTATATAAATTTATAGAATTACTTTTTTTAATTACTGTAATAAAAACATAATTAAATGAATCCAAAAGGTTAAAGGCAATCAAGAAGCAAGTTTTAGCCACAAATAATTATTTATTAAGTGGATATATGTAAAGGCACGAAAAAGTAGAAATGTAATTCATTATCTTTAGCACTAATATACCAAAATGTTATTGAAACATTTACAATGGTTAACATTCCAGTTTCATTCTCAAGTTATTAAATTACTTAAATATTCTGAAAGAGATCTTCCTCAAATATCTACGTGGAGGTTTTAAGTTAAATAAAATTTTGATTGAATATTACTATCCATTAGCATTGAATGCATTATAATTAAAAAATATATTCTCATCCTGGAGATGGTATCAAAGATTTTAGTCAAGATTTTTTTGTGAATGAAAGTTAAATTCCAGATTTGCTTCTGCAATTAAAGTTTATATAAAGTCTATGCTATTGAATTTGCAGTATAATTAATTTGACTTGCATGATGACATGATGAGGAGCCGTTCTTTTCCCATTTCTGTGCAAGGGGGTGTCAGTCAGCTTGTCCAACATAGCTTCCTTATTCATTCCGCAGGGTTTAGAATAACAGCTTCCAAACAGATGCAAACACAGATAGATGCGGGCAGTAGATGTTGAATTCTGGTTTCATTGTCTCGTATCATGTCCGTAATAGATTGGAAACTAGGTGTTTATATTAAAAGTCGGCAATTGGGTGATCCATCATAAAGAGTTAAAATCGTCGTAGCACTTGTTAGGACAACAATGTGTCCTAGATCAAAGCCTTCGTTGCATCGTTATAAAACCGAATGGCAAAGCAAGTTAGGGGTAGGAACCATTGTTCTAAAAGATCAAGATTCGTTAACCATCATTTCAGGGGCGGTTATTCAGGGGCGCCGCGGGGCCGCGCGGACCCCCTTGATCAAGCACTTCAAATTCCTTTAGTTATATAGGTTAATTACAATTTTTAAGGAAATTATCTGAAATTTCTTTCAACTAAAAGTCTAATTATTGGAAATAAATGATAAAATTGTCACTAGATGGCAGCACTAAAGCTTTGACTTTCAAAAAAATCTCTTATCCCCTTTTCATACTATATTAAATTTATAGGGGAAAATACTGCATTATAGGGAAAGACGAGGGATTTTAAGAAGAGCCGCGTCCCGTTATCGACTCTCTGGTGATAGAAAGAATGGTATGTGAATATAACGGCAATAGAAATTTCAGTTAAAAAAACAGACATTGCAATATTCCAATCCGATGAGAGCCGCGCCGGTTACCGCGGCTCACATCGAATCGTTCAGCCAATGAAGCCAAAAAAGGAACGAATGCAGTGAACTACTGACTCGAATTGGCTAAGTTTCGCTAATTTGGCCTCGAATTTTTCTTGATAAATGTGTGTTTTCTCTCTCGCTTCTTTTTAAAATAATAAATTTGGATGTTTAAATAAATATTTGAAAATAAATTACTGTATTTATCTAATTCTGATTTATTTTATTGATCCTATTGACCCCTAGCTTTTTCAGTTTTGGTTCATGAAGAAATAGTTTAGTAGTATTAGATATAGAAAATAGAAATTCAAAAAAGTTTCGATATATATTTTGTGCTTTTTACTTCATTGAATAAGTGGGGGTTATTGATGGTATTTTGGGGGTTCCGTTCTTCGTTTTTGGTAGAAAAATGCATTGTTTGGAGCACTCAGTTTAATTTCGCTGCGTAAGCGCCCGGACGGGGGGGGGGCATTTCTGATGTAGGGTGGTTCTGTCTGTCCTTCGGAAAGGGGATTATTTCTGATTTGGGGTAGTTCCATGCTTTGTTTGTGATGAATTTCAATGCGTTTGACTTCTTAATTGCTTAAAAGTCACGAGAAATGTATTTGTGGCATGCCCGTGGATATTTTTAGTGACACTTTCAGAAATGTGTTGTCTGAGGGGGTGGGTCTCTTGATTTACTCAGCTGTCTTACTTTTTCAGCTATTTAACATTAAAGATTGAAAAAAAATATAAATATTTGTTAAAGAATGTTAAAAATTAATTTTCAACCTGACACTTGATTCTTTGATCTGACGTTGTTTTCCTTAAAATCTCCCCCCCCCCCCCTCTTCACCGGCGACTATTCAATCCCCCTGGTTTTGCTTCTAATTTCATTGAAGTCCAATATTGATCCGATACTCCCTAGGCGTAAATTTCACTTGAGGTAGTCCTAAAATTTCTCATCTCGTTTCCTTATTAAGCGATTTTGAATCTACTGGCAGCTATAGTCTCTGCACTATCTATACGCGTATCGTCTGGACATGCATATTGTTTGATTAAAACCCCTCTGAGCGTCACTTTTAGTTTAACTAGCCCACACGGTTTTACTTCTCGGTTCCTAAATTGAGCGATTTTGAATCTTCTGGTAGCTACAGTCTTTATACCATTTCAATATACATATCTTTCATATCAATCCCCTGGGCGCAATTTTTACTTTAAGTAGTTCCCTTCTAATTTCACATCTCGGCTCTTAATTGAGCCATTTTGATTCCGTTGGTGGCTACAGTCCCGGCACCATTTGTACATGTGAACTGGATATACATATTTATTGTGTCAGCTCCCTGGGCGCAACTTTCAGTTCGGTTAGCCCCCCCCCCCCCGCCAAATTTCTTATTTCACCTTCCAATTGAGCGATTTAGAGTTTGCTGGTGGCAATCACTTAGATATACAACCTTATTATGTCAACCCTCTGGGCGTAACTTTTACTTTAAGTAGCCTCAATTTCATATTTCGGTTTTACAAAAATGCATCGCCTTGGTTCCTGAAATATCCGTGCACGATATTTCAAGACCGTACGATGTTTACATTTTCCGCTACAGACCTTACACACACACGTCGACACACAAACATCGTCTGTTATTATGTAATATGAAACAACCGTGGTGGAAGAGGGGAGACCCTCCTCTTTTTTATATTTACATTTTTATCTATCTTAGTGACACTTGCTCCGCTTTTGATGCAATTTTCACACTGTATTTTCTACTCTACAATGGACCCACTCGATCTGCTCACTCTAAACTTTGATCCACTTTTGTTGAACCCGTGCAGCGAGCTAACTACTTATTGCTATAGAAACCGATTGCTATATATAGTGATTACTAGCAGGCAGAACTCGCTCATATCATTTTAAAGACGAATAGAGAAAACCATAATGCATAAGAACTTTCTGTAAATTCCAAATTCATTCTTAAACTTGTATGAAAATAGTTATTCCGTTTCTACATATAAACAGCCGTAGATTTAGTTGATTTTCGCTCTCTAATTATGTTACTGTTTGGGTTACAAGGATGATCAGGTACAAAACTATTAGCCATATTGTGTACCTGAGAGAAATTGTGTGCATTTTGGGTGTACAAACAATTGCGCTAATCATAATAAAATACTGCACATGCATACGACTGATAGTATTTAATTTTTACAAATTTGATATAAATTTATTTAGAAATACATTCAAATAATTTCCATGGTTACAATAGGCTCTTATTCATTTTAAGGAAACTTGCAAATGCATATCAGCGCAAGTAAAATAATAATTTGGTATACAGTTATTTCGAGGTAACGCCGGAACTAATTTATCAGTGCCGGACAAACGACAAACTCGAAGTCTAAAAGACGTAGTTGGCACAAACTGAAGAGGGATACTATAATATACATAAATACATATTATAGTATGCCTCTATACTTAAATATCCCCATCTATACATAAATACATATATGAGCGCCTCCCCCTACACCTCGCTCACGAGCCGCCACTGCATCACTTAGATGTCTGTCTGGACATTCAACCTTTCTTGAAGTAAAACAGGACCCTATGCCGGCCACCTTCGTAAGAGTCTTTCTTAGATTTTGATTTTTTACTAAACTTCTTATTTTGCGGTGGCTCTGTTCTCAAGGACCATTGGCTGCTCGTGGACTTTCAATCAATTTTATTGGTCATAGTCATGCTAAAATAGTGGGGTGCAGTACTGATTACCCCCCTTTATTGGAGCAACAGTGGCCCATCTGTGAATTCTGTCCGATCTGCAATGTTTTGTGGGAGTAACTCTTGCACGTTATTTCTACCAGTTAACAGGAATAATTGGCTTCGTCAGATTACTTATCCTGATGGAATGGAGAATTCTAGGTTTTCAGTTCTTGTGAGAAAGTGATTACTGCATGCGAAGGAATTTTGACCGTTTTGGGTTTATGCATGGAATTCCTTGCACGTGTTACCTTAGTTGGGGGATTAAGATGCTTATTGGTGACCATTCTCGTGCAGTTACAGCTGTAGGCATACTCATCCGCAGATGTTAATTTAGTGTGAGAAAGGAATTTGGAAAATGGCTCGTTGCCCATGGCAACTGCCTTAGATGTATTTTAAAAAAGAAAAAAAGGTGAATGTATAATATTTTGAGTTAAGGATCTAATCAGAATTAAAATTTAATAAAAAAGTTTAAAGGTTTTAAAATAGATGTGCATTACTTAGAATTAAGTAAAATGCCATATTCACTATGGCAGATTCCTCCAAAACGGCTAATCCCAGACCATTGAAATTTTATGTATTTTCTTATTTTCTTAAAGTTATTGAAAACACAGAAGAAAATAAGAAAGTCATAAAATTCCAATGGGCTGGGATGAGTCGTTTTGTAAGAATCGTTTCTCAAAGTAGTGATGCAGTCAAAATGACTGCTTTCGTCGTTCTAGTGTTAAAAACGTCGCCAAGTTGGAGATATCTCGCCAAATTCTTCGCCAAAATTTTCGCCAAGTGTTACCCAGGATAGATAGATAGATAACTTTAAGAAAATAAGAAAATACATAAAATTTCAATGGTCTGGGATTAGCCGTTTTGGAGGAATTTGCCATAGTGAATATGGCATTTTACTTAATTCTAAGTAATGCTCATCTATTTTAAAACCTTTAAACTTTTTTATTAAATTTTAATTCTGATTAGATCCTTAACTCAAAATATTATACATTCACCTTTAGATAGACAGATAAATCAAGGTGTTTATATTATAAATTAGATTTTGTCATTTTCAGCAAAGATGGCGTCAAATAACCAGCCACCATGAATGTTTGACGTCCAAACCCTATCTGATGCATTTTGTTTGGTTTTTCTAACGAGGAAACTTCAAGACTCCTGATGAAGTGAGAGAGAGGTATGTTGGATAATTTAAATATTCTCCAGTGAAAAATGTAAAAAGTTTGAAGCACTTCGGAGTGGAGTGTGTAAATAACCCGTGTGATTTTATGTGCTCACAAACTGCTGCATCTGGTACACTTAATTTCGACGTACATGACAAGTAGAGTGACTACACTTTTTCATCGCATAGAATGCGGAACTTCTGAATGGTGTATGTGAAATCAAAATGAAGGATAGAGCGTTCCAACATGATGTCACACGTTCTTTATCATCTGCTTCAAAAGCGTTTGTAGGACACCACGTGATCATTCTTTGACTGGATCCATTTGAGTCTGTAAGAAAAGCATGAGATTTGAAGGACACGTTTATAAATAGGCCGAACTTTTGTTCTGTTCGGGATGGGGTAGTCGAGGTGATAGAGATTCTGTTTCTTTTTTAGAACCCCTGTATTCCTTAAACAAGAAAACCCTGTCATATTAAATTAAAATCGGGAAGACATGAAATAGGAATTTCAGCAAGGATTTGATAATATTGACAACTTCAAAATTGGAGTTCTCATATCCTTGAAAATTCATTGTGTGATAAATATCTTTTAACATCTAAGTTTATTCTTTTCTATTAATGTAAAAGAACTTATTTACTCATAAAGTATTAAGTTTGGAGTGTTTCTAAACGATCTTGAGCGTAAGTAGGGTTATAATCGGCAATAATGTAGCTCGAGATGATGTTAATCCATTTGTGGAATCTAAAATATGTGGATTAATATCATTTATGACGGAAATTTTATTTCGATAACGCTTTGCCTCTTCGAAATCCATGTTAACACAGAGATTAAGTCTTAACTGTTTATCCTACATTCCCGGTTGCTATGCTGTTGCCAGGGTAGAGGCCACGTAATGTGGAATACTCTATAACATCATTGTGCTAACAGTTTGATCATTTAAATGACATTTGCATGCCGAGTTTCGCAACTATAGCTCAGCTTTAATAGGTGCATATGCAACAGAGTGTATTCTAAAATTTTGTATTTTAAAATAGATACCTAAACACAAATAGATACCTAACAATTATTAATATCCTATATTAAGAATTTCACTCTTACTTAAGAATTTCACTCTTAAGAATTTTACTGTACTTTTCAGTCTACTTTTGGATGTTATATTATATATGGTAATTAAAAACAGATGGGCCAAACTTTACGAGGTGGTACTACACACCAAACCAGGCATTTTTCGTCCTAGTTTACCGGGTCGGAAATGAAACGTAAAGGCGAAAGTGTGCGTTTAATGGTGAAACCGATGAGGTGAGGCAAAAACGCAAGAATTACTTAGAAGTTATGAAATGATACTTAATAAACAGTCATATTACCCTCATGGCACAAAAGAGCGACCGCCCACCTGAATGCGCGTCTCACAGCAACGATGGAGGGATTGAGGAACTATCTCGAACAGACCAGGCATATCGCGCACTTCGGCAGCAGTGGCCGAAATTCTGGCGACGAATTCTTCCTCTTCAGATTCAAGGGGAACGTCATAGACGAGACTCTTGATATACAATATCCATAAAAAGAAGTCGAGACACGACACGTCGTGGGGATCAAGCTATGGGACCACCTCGGCCAATCCATCGGCCCGGAAAAGGGACGTCCAGATAGTTCCTTACCTCTCGCCAATTACGAAAATTTGCATTAAGGTTCTTCTTCCCCTGATGAAATTTACATATGTGATTTTCTTTCTCAACCCGAAAATAACAACCAAAACGACGCTTTTAAGTTTGCTGAGCGTTTAAGTTTTTTAAGGCGGCCGCTACCCAACGAGTGTAACGTTTCATTTCGAGCCGGTAAACTAGGACGCAAAATGCTGTGTTGTACCACTGCGGAAAGTTTGGTCTTCTTTTAATCACCCTGTGTCATAGACTAGAGAATTTTAATAGAAATAATTAAAAATGAAAAATATTTGCCGGAACAACCACAATAAAACTAATCGACAGGAATATTTGAAAATGTCTCCCGTGTCATTATAGGTCTTATTTTGAAATAATTAATCATCGTAGTCGTTGGAGAGTTTCAAAGGGTGAAACAGAATCAACAGCAGCTGTATTTATTCTCACGATTGTCATTTATTATCATTTGGCAGGTTATATAGATTATGAATAAATGCATGCCATGATCTAGCTTATATGCAATGTATTGTAAAGTATCATTGCAAAGTGACCATCGGCTTGAAAGTCCATTAACCAATGTATTTCACTTTTTCCACCCAAGTTCAATCCAAAACTAATTGGGTGATGTTATTCATTGACATTCCCATAGGTCCCACAGACCCTCTGAACAACATACTAAAATTTCATTTTGATAAAAGTCATTTTTACGCTAGTTATTGTGCGAACGGACAGACAGACAGAATAAACAACGTCATAAACACGCTATGTTGTAAAGTGTTAAAAAACGAGTGTGCATTTCCAAATATTAGTATACTGCAGTTGTATTTAGTGCAGTTCAGTGTCACTGTAGTAATATTTAGGTAATACAGATTTATAGTTGCCGATTGCCATTTCAATGTAATTTCTACGTCTTTTAAAGAATACATGAATGACATGAAAATGATTCCATTACTCAAAACTTGCATATCGGTATCGAAATTGGGAACCTGCTACAGTTTCTCATAGTATACAGTTTACACGCACCATGTATGTCGAAAATGCAATTATGAACTTCTTTCATTTTCCCATATATTCGTTTCCGAGATTTGTTTGGCCCCGCACGCGACTTTCTTGACGCATCTTCGGAAAAGAGGCTGGTACTGCAGAAAGAATTTTATTGAAGAAATGATGAAAACCTTTCTGATACAATAACTTCTTGAAGTTAATTTCATAACAGGAAAAACAATTCTGCATAACATGTTTCCTCATCGCTCCAAATTTCTCCGGTCGTTTTTCTTTTCTAGAGTAAAGATCGTGATTTTTAAAGTTCTTTTAAATTTATATTGAGTGTTGCATCCGTCCTAAAACCGCTGTATTTTTGCTTATTTGCTGTGAATCTATATTCTGCGCCAAATCAATTACAATATTTTTGACTCCAACTTTGATTATTTCTACAACGAAGCCTCATTTTAGCGTATGCAGAATGTAAACAAATCAAGCTGCGAGATGAGTTGCATAAGAATTACTGAATTTTTTTGAACGCAAAATGATTGAGCTCTGGAGTCCGGAATATAGGTGTTATGAATGAAATATTCATTGATCTTACATAGAGAAGTCGACGATTTTATAGCAATTCCTTTTTCGATGACGTTTTAAGCATGGAGTTCGAAAGTACTTTTACTTCCATGGTTTTAAGTTTTTTAGTAAGATAAATTATTGTAGTACTGTGATAATTTAAAAAATATCACCGCTGAGTGTATCTCATTTTAAAGATGATTAAATAAAATTGCACTTCAGCTGTAGAGCGTTTCATAATCAATGCTTTATGCATGATTGATATTTCTTGTTATTTCCAGTATAGTAAGCCACTTTAGAACGTCTATTGGGTGATTTTTACCTTATTTCTTTCTTTACTTTGAATCCTTATTTTTAATACTTTTTTTAATCCTTACTTTGTTGTTTTCATCTGTGAGTGGAGAGAATGTTCCGTCTAAAAGAGTTCATTTCACCATTTGATTCGAAAGCTATCGACCTCGTTTACTAATGCATTAAAACTTGTTTCTTCATTACTAAATGTGTCAAAGTTATATTTTTGAGATGCAATCTCTATTCTTCTTTTAGATACTATTCAAATATTGGAGGTCAAAAGCGCTGTTGAACACTGCTCGTTTGCACAAAATTCATATTTGAAATTATGTAAACTTCACGAAACACTTTCTAACAAAAATAAAGCTTCAATAGAGTATTCCACATCACGTGGCCTCAGCCCTGGAAACAGCATAACAACATGCAGGATATGCAGGATAGACAATTAGACAATCTTTGTGTTAACATGATTTTTTCAGTGGATAAACGTTATCAAGATAAAATTTCCGACATAAATGGTATTGAGTCCTATATTTTCGATTTCAAAAATGGATCAACATCTTCTCGAGCTACACTATTGCCGATGACAACCCTAGTTACGCTCCATTAGAAACATTTGAAATGTAATACTTTATGAATGAGCAAGTTATTTTACATCCATAAAAAAGAACAAACTTACCTGTTATAAGATGTCTATCAGACATTGAATTTTCAAGGATATGAGAACTTCGATTTTGAAGTTGTCAATATTATCCTTTAAGAACTGAAATCTCTATTTCACGTCGTCCGGATTTTAATTTATTATGACCTGGTTTTCCTGATTTGGGAATACAGGAGATTCTGAAAAAAGAAAAGAAAAATCTCTACCACCTCGACTATCCCATCCTAAACAGCGCAAAAGTTAGGCATTTTTATAAACGTGTCCTTCAAATCCCACGCTTTTTATACAAAATCAAATGGATCAAGTTAAAAAATGATCTCGTGGTGTCCTACAAACGCTTTTGAAGCAGAAGATACAGAACGTGGCAACGTCCTGTTGGAAATCTCTGTTTCTCATGGACCGGTTTTGCAGCTGGAAAACTTTCCAAACCCACCATTTCGAAATTTTGGGAACCTCAATGGGGACTTGTGAGCTAGTTCAAGCAATCTTCACTTTGGAAAGACTTCCGGACTCGTAACTGTATAGTAAGTCCTCGTGATAGATTGTATAATCCGATAAATGACATTATTAATCTAACTCGATATATAATATCGAATGGCATAAAGTGTTCTCGGAGGAAACACATTCTCTTTTTTTTCATTTTCCAACTTATATGTTTTAAAAAGTAAATAAACCATTATTTTACTTCGTGAGTCCTATTATATGAAAAAAGTTATTACCTACCCTATCAAAAGAAGACGTTTTTCTCTCTCCTCAGCTTCAGAGACGGAGTAACCAAATATAGCATGGACACGTGACGTCATACGAACCGTTTCCAAAACATAATGTTCGTTTGCTTAGCAGTATGCATATTTTCATTATTTCTGTGTTAAAAACGGTTACTTCAGAGTCTTACAATCGTTTAACTTCTCCTTTTAGTACTACTTTTAGTAAGATATGCCTCACTTTATCTTCTTGGGTGGATATTTTTGATTAACCGGAAAATAAAGTATTCAATTTCATTAAAATACATACACGACTTTTGTTTTTTAAAGAAAAATCCTTATGTATCTTTGCGCTCGCTTATGCGTTGCAGAATTGGCTAGTCAATGTCTACATCCTTAGAACGCTAGTGAGCGGCTACGGTCAAAACGAGCAGTCGTGCACTTTAGCAAATGAATGCATATATGTTGTTATTCAAGTATTGTAAATAACTGATTTTCATCACAAAGATAAATTGTGGTGTTTAATGAGTTTGTTTTCACTTTATATTTGCCATCAGCGGCCATTTACCATGACCCACGATAGTAATAACAATGCCCTTTTGCCATTTGGTTTCTGCGCATTCTACTACGCAGGTTGTGTATTTACGTTCGTACCCGTGCTCTACCGAGATGAAGCATAAAACCAAACAATAGCGTTGGAACCGCGCAGACTCGCACGCTGGTTACGATCTGCGAGTTCAATGAGAATCATTTGAAGACACGATAAAAATTTCAATAATAAAAACAATTCATTTGAACAAAACTTTTAAGCATATTGAATGATCTCCTCTTTAAGCTAATGATAGGCCCTTTAACGATACTGAAGTTTTTTTAACAGCATCTTGTCGCAAAGTGATGAATCGTCCTGCTCCTCTATGTATTTAATGATTCCATCAATGTGAGATCATTTCCTTCATCATTTCCTTCTGCATCCCTTCTCCCTCATCTTCTTCATCGTTATATGTCGTTAGCATAGCAAAATCATGTGCCATGTAGAAGCTCCATCCGGAACTGTGTTTTTAACGTGGGGAAGTATAGCTCCCGAATTTTGCCCATGTAAAAGTATAGCTCCGGATGAGCCAGGGTCCCCCTATTTACCCTACTAACGTGAAAAAAGAAATTACTTTATTGACTCACCAGAGGCAAGTTCCAATTCTTTGTATCTTCCCAAAAACTTATTCAAAGCTTTAAGGCATTAAGTTAAAGACTTCATTTTTATTTAATCTTTATAAACATTTGCCTTACCATTATCTCGTTTAATTCTATGTCATTCTAGAAAACCAATATGTATTGATTGCAATTTTGGCTTCCGTTCATGCAACGATTGTGTTGTATCTAATATTAGTTTCCTTATATACAGAGTATCATATACATAGTTTAGGCAAGTATTGTGACGGGGTCAACCATTCGAATTCTAGTTTTAGACAGGAGAGCAAGCATCTCTGAACACGAATCAAACGTTTTGAGATTATGTGTGCGTGTGTGTGTGAGTGCGTGCGTGCGCATGAGTGTGTGTGTGTATGTGTGTGTTTATGCGTGTGTTGATGAAAGTTCAAAATCTTGGACAGAACTTAAGAATAATCCATTTTCCAGTCCGCCCGTCAGAATTTAGCGTTACTTCGCCAATTTGGCGATATTTTTAAATGTTGCCAAAGTGACAAGAATGTCAGCAATTGATAAAAATGACGTCAAAGGAGAAGTCATGCTTCGCACATTCTGATTTTCGTTATAGGACGAGCATACATTCTAGTCTATAAGAAATGTTCGTTTATTTGTAGCACTTGTGATGTGTTTGGCAAACTTGGCGAAATATTGCCAATTGGGCGATATTTCGTCTCAGATTGACGACCATTTCGTCAAAATTGCTAAAATGACGCTCAATTAATGAAAATGACACCTGACTGAAATAGGTAACTACCAGTATTCATGGATTGTAATTTCTGTACATAATTTCATTCGAATCGCTCCATTCGTTCGCGAGATATCGTCTCCACAGACTCTCTGACACACACATACACACACACACACACAGACATCACCTGAAAAATGTTCGATTTGTTATCAGGGATGCTTGAAATATGCTCTTCGTCGAAAACTCGAATTTGAATTATCGAAAACTCGAATTCGATCCCGTCACAATACTTTTTTTGCACATTATACTATGAAGGTAACAGTTACACTTTATACAAGGAAAGTAACAGTTTGAGAATAAAGCACATAAACATAAACCATCATTACTTAGGAGATGTCCAGGAAAAGAAACAAATCGAGCTAGAGTACTGCAGAAGCAATGAAACGGTGGCAGATATCCTGACAAAAGCACTTGGAAACCGATACGGCACACATCAAGTAGAGGTGTTGGATATTTGGGATGAATCGTCGTATAAGACATTTTCCGCCAACCTCTTGGAATCTTTTATCTCCATTTCTCTCACGCCATGAGCGGTTACTGTCGGACACTCAATCTTTCAAGCTCATTCGTAAATATCTTCTCTATATAAGCTGATGTAAAATAATTATGTGCAATTAAAACAGAATTAGTACGAGTCATCCGTGCTGCAGATCCGGTTGTCGTCTTTTAATAAACCGAATGATGCTCAAAAAGAGAAAAAAGGAAAGCTACCAAATCAACGCTGAAACGAAGGTCATTGACTTTTACCTCACTACCTTATTATACCCATTGCCAATTTCTAGCAACTTGAATTAAGAAACATAAACCCGTGTAGAGGGTGATTAAAAAAAGGGTGGGCCAAATCTTACGAGGTGGTAGTACACAACAAACAAAGCCGGGTCAGTCGGGTGGTCTGGGACTTCTGCACCAAACAAAGCATTTTCCGTCGCAATTGACTGCGTGGGAGAGGAAACGAAAAGGCGTCACAGTGCACTTGCTCGCTGGGAAGCGGCCGCTCTACAAACATAAAGCATCATTCTGGTTGTTATTTTTCGGGTTGAAGAAGAAAACCACGTATGCAGATTTCATCTGGGGAAGAAGAAGAACCCTTATGCAAATTTTCGTAATTGGGCGAGGAGTAAGGAACTATCTGGACGTCACTTTTCCGGCCCGATGGATGGGCGTGTCCCCCACTATCGTCCGATCGGTCGTGTCTGGACTTCTTCTCAAGAGTCTCGTCAATGATACTCCCCTTTGAATCTGAAGAGGAACTGGTTGCCAGAATTTCAGTTCGAAAGGTCGCCCATCCCTCCTTCATCGCCGTGAGACGCGCATTCAGGTGGGTGGTCGCTCTTTTGAGCCATTACTGTAATCATTGTTTATTAAATGCCCTTCAACAATTTCTGAGTCATTTTTATGTTTTCGCCTCACTTCATCGGTTTCACCATGAAGCGTCTTTACGTTTCATTTTCGAGCCGATAAACTATGACGAAAAATGCTTGGTTTGGTGTGTACTATCACCTCATAAAGTTTGGTCCATTTTTTTAAATCACTCTGTAAATATATTATTTATTTACATAACCCAAGAGGAACAGGATCAAGTACGACTGTACGCCTCAACGTTCAATTTCAAAGTCGTGTTGTTCGTCCTCGGCTCCCATGTTCGCTGGAGCTGCCACCAATAAGTGTTGAAGACCCAGACCGTCCGACTCATCCTGAGGACTTGAGCAACTATTTGGACGGCCGGGAAAGCCACCAATGAGTGTTGAAGACCCAGACCGTCCGACTCGTCCAGAGGACTAAGAGCAACTATTTGGACGGCCGGTCCACCACCAATGAGTGTGACAATTTTAAGTGAGAGTAGTGTATATTTCAATTAGAAAATCTGATGTGGGCAGCACATGACTTTCCCTGCAGACTCATGTTCACCTTCTTTTTATTTCTTCAAAAATTCATTAAATTGAGTTTAATGGCACGAAATAACAGCTAAAATTATTTTGAATGACATTGAATTGGCACTTTCAATTTAATTTTCGTTCTCATGTTGTAAGTTGACTTATTTTCAAAGCTGGCGTAGCAAAAATGCTAAAAAAATAAAGTATCTCGAAAAAGGCTAGTCCTGGTGTCATGGGGTTGGTCTTATTCTTTTGTCGTTAAAAATGACGCATAAAAAGAGCATTTAATGGATATATTTGAGCATACGTAGTTTTTTAATTTAAATTTTAACGATTTTGAGGGCCATTTCGCAAAACAAGGCAGGTGATTCTTTTTTTCGAATCGTACCAAAATCTAATGAGCACCAGAGTAACCAACCCATAAATGACTTACCTACCCAATTTTGTAAAATTGGATCGATTCATTTTTCAGCTAGAGTGGATACAGACCATTTCGCAAAAAAAAAAGTTTTTGTCATGTCCAAGGAACTTATCTGCCCAATTTTATGAAATTGGGTCCATTCATTTTGGAGTTAGAGTGGATACATACATTGCACAGACAGACGCACACACACAAACGTCACGCTAAAAATGGTGTTTTCGTGTTTTAGAGGTCCCAAAACGTGTCGATCCGTCGAAAACTCGAGTTGGGATTTTCGGTCTGATTCCAATCCTTTCCCTATACATGACCACGTATTGCAGGGAAAGTCAAAATGCTCGTCTCAAATCGTTCAATTAATGATATTTTGAGAGGGAATGAAGACGGTTGATCTAAAGCTAGATTAGGGGATTATGTTTATTTGACATTGAAGATGGTTTTTGCCGGACGTTTAAATGTGTTGAAGACCCAGACCGTCCGACTCGCCCAGAGGGCTCGAGCAACTATTTGGATGGCCGGACGACGGACGTTTAAATGTGTAGAAGACCCAGACCGTCCGACTCGTCCAGGGGACTAAGAGCACCTATTTGGACGGCCGGGAAAACGTACGAATGTGTGTAGTAAGTCATACCTTTTAGTCACAATTTGGGCATTCGGAACTTTCGAGTTCTTTGAAAGTAGTAAATCCTCTCGTACGACATAAACGTGACAGATATTCCCATAGAGTGACGTCATTCTAATGTTTTCGTATTCCGCCTAAATTTTTTTTCCCGTTCCTTTAACCGTAATGGCGTATTCTCCGATAATGTCAAATACTTTTACTTTCCCTGCAATACATGGTAATGTGCAGAGAAAGTATTGGAATCGTGTCGAAAATCTCAACTCGAGTTTTCGACGGATCGACACGTTTTGGGACCTCTAGAACACGAAAACACGATTTTTAGCCTGACGTCTGTGTGTGTCTGTCCGTGCAATGTATGTATCCACTCTAACTCGAAAACGAATGGACCGAATTTCACAAAATTGGGTAGGTAAGTCACTTGTGTGTGATCTGGGTGCTGATTAGTTTGGGGTATGATATGAGATAAAACAATCCGCCTTTTTTTGCGAAATAAGCTGTAAAAATGGCCTGTATCCACTCTAGCTGAGTAACTAATAGATCAATTTTTGCAAAATTGGGTAGATAAGTCACGTGTGGGTTACTCTGGTGCTGATTAGATTTTGATCGATTCGGAAAAAATAACTTGCCGTATTTTTTGCGAAATGGCCCTCAACAATCGTCGAAATCTAAATTAAAAAACTACGTATTCTCAAACACATCAATGCTTGTTTCATACGTAATGTTTAATGATGCGAAGAATAAGACCAACCCCATTACACTAGGGCTAGCCATTCTTGAGATATTTCAGTTTATTCGAATGTTCGCTACGCCACCGTTGAAAAAAAGTTCAGTTAGCAACTGAGAACGAAAATTGGATTAAAAGTGCCCATTTAGTGTCATTTTAAATAATTATGGGATTTATTTTGTGTCATTCAACTCAATATAATGAATTATTAAAGACATAAAGAGAACGTGAATATGAGTGTGCAGAGAAAGTCATGTGCTGGCCACACCCGAACTTTATTTTTCCCACAGCATTTCTTCAAGGAACAACATCTGCGGCCGATGTTTCTTTTATTGAAATTTCCCGGGAACTGCATCAGGAGAAACGGGGAAAGAAGGAGTCAAATGGGGAAGAAGACATTCACCGAAAATTCCCTTCCCCACGCAACGAGGCAAATGAATTCGGAGTGATCATCCCATTTCACCTGCATATTCATTTAAACATCTGTAAAATGCGATACATTCAGAGCTGACATATTTTAAATGATCACAGTAGTGCAATCGTTTATTATAGTTGAGAACTTAAAATTTCGTCCAAGGAAATGAACTTGATTCAAATGACGTCATCGAAATATAAATCGTGTGTCTCTCTATGTAAAAGCACTGAATATTTCATTCATACATTTTTATTCCAGACTCCAAAGTTAAATAATTTTGTGCGAAAAAAATTCAGCCATTCTTATATAACTCATCTCGCTTGATGTGTTTACATTCTGCATCCATTGAAATGAGGCTCCGCTGTCGAAATAATGAGAGTTGGATGATCATTTAAACTCAAATATTGTGGCTGCGTTGGCACAGAATATACATATACAGAAAATAAGCAAATATAAAGCGGTTTTAGGACGGATGCAACACTCTATACAAATTTAAAAGCATTTTTAGAATCACGATTTTGACATTGGAAATAAAGATGGATGTCCTACATTATTTTGAAGTGAATCACGTGATCTCTTGTTATTATGGGTGGCATTATTATTATAATCTTTATTTAAAAAGCTACCGAACCTAATTTGCTGAAATTTGTTTTATATGGAATAATTTGAATATTTCTTAAAAGTTTCGAAGCCATGTGTGAATTTCAACTTCCGTTGAAAAATGTTTAGAAAATGAGGTCCCATAGGGTTCAATGCATTCCATTTTTTCAACACGGGTTCAGTCTAAAAGTAAATCGGTGATATTAGTCATTTCCATGCCCACAGAGCGCCTCAACAACATATTAAAATTTCATTTGATAAACTCATTTCTACGGCAGTTATCGTGCGAGACAGGCAGAATAACCAGTCATAAACACTTTTCAACTTTGTTGAAAATCGTCCGATGTGGACCGCCCATCACTGTCCCTACAGACGAAAATTCATTTTCCCTGTATTTCTTTAAGAATTCATTAAATTGAGTTTCATGGTACAAATAACCCGCATAGAAATGACACCGATTGGACACTTGTCATTCAATTTTCGTTTCCATCAGGTGACTGGGCGTATTAAAAATGCGAAAAATTAAAATATCTCGAGAAAGACCGATCCTAAAGTAATGGAGTTGACCCTATCCTTTTTCTCGTCAAAAATTACGTATAAAAAAGCATTTAATGGAAACATTTGAGCCTACTCAGTCTTTTTTTATAGATTTTTGAGGGCTATTTCGTAAAAAAAGGCAGGCTGTTTTTATCTGAATCGTACCAAAATCTAATCATCAATAAAGTATCCCACGAGTGACCTAACTACTCAAATTTGTGAAATGGGGTCCATTAGAATTTCAGTTAGATTGGACACATGACATTTTTGAGGGCCATTTCGCCAAAAAAGCGTGTTCTTTTCAAAACTAATCAGAACCAGGATCCTACACAAGTGACTTACCCTGCTCAATTTTATGCAGTTCAGTCCGTTCGTTTTTAAGTTAGAGTGGATACACACATTGGACAGACAGACACACACATAAAGACGCCACGTTAAAAATAGTTCTTTCGTATTCTAGAGGTCCCAAAACGTGTCGATCCGTCGAACACTCAAGTTGCGATTTTCGGCATGATTCTAGTCCTTTCCCTATACATTACAATGCATGGCAAGGAAAGTGAAAATCTGATGTGGGCAGCACATGACTTTCCCTGCAAACTCATCTTCACGCTCTCTTTTTTCTTCAATCATTCGTTAAATTGAGTTGAATGGAGCAAAATAACTCCCAACATTATTTTATATTATATTATATTGGAACTTTGACTTCTATTTACGTTTTCAAGAGTCGGATATACTTTTCTGAATCATATCAAAATCTAATCAGCTTCAGCATAACCATCAGGGGACAAACTTTTAAACAATTTTATTAAATAGTTAATGGATAGTTTATTAAATAGATTGATAGTTTATTAAATAGTTAAATGAGTGATAATCGCCTCCATTTTCTCAAAATTAAATAATATCTCGAGAATGGTTCATTTTAGAGTCATGGGGTCTGTTTCTTTTTGGCGTCTAAAATGACGTATCATTGGATGGATACATTTGAGCCTATGTCGTCTCTCATTTTAGATTTGGGCGATTTTTGAGGTCCATTTCGTAAACATCGTGTGGGTTTCTTTACCGAATCGTACCCAAATCTATTCAGCACCAGGATATCCCAGAGGCGACGTATCTACCCAATTTTGTGAAATGGGGTCCATTAGTTTTGTAGCTAGAGTGGATATGAACGATTTTTGCAAAAGAAGGCGGGTTCTTTTAGACCGAATCGTAACCATATCTAATCAGCATCAGAATCACCCACACGTAACTTACCTATCGAATTTTATGAAATTGGGTCCATTCGTTTTTGAGGTAGAGTGAATACGTTCATTGAACAGACTTACACACAGACCAACAGACAGACAAACATACAGACAGACACACACACACACACACACACACACACAGACGTCACGCTAAAAATATCTTTTCCGTATTCTTGAGGCCCCGAAACGTGTCGATCCGTCTAAAAGTCGAGTTTCGATTTTCGGCATGATTCTAATCCTTTCCCTAAACATGACCATGCCATGCAGGGAAAGTAAAAATGAGGTATATTTTGAAGTGGTTTAAGGATGGAGTCACGGGACCTAATATTTATAAGTGAAATTGGAATAAAATCTATTCTGTGTCAAAACGCTTCATTACATTCATTCAAGAATATCTTTAATATGAAGAACCGAAGGCTATTTCTATTAGAGACTAGCTCTTTCAAAACGAAGAGAGGAAAAAATTGGACATTTTTTTTTTGAGTTCTTCATTTCGGAAGCTTTCAATGGTGCTTACACTATAATAATACCCTTACAATCCGCAAGAAAAGAAATTCCGCAGCGGAAATGACCGCCGATACAGTTTTCTTCTTTTTCCGTCAAAATCCCGATAAAAAAAGAAAGCCATAAAGGCGAAAGTATAAAACTGCCCGCTCTGAAAAAAGGTAGTATAGCCGTCTCCGTTCATAGCCATAACTCAAAGTCAATAACTTTGGGATTTTCTTATGAAAAGTTGACTTGAAAGTAAGGAATAAAAGTGGCATGGGTCGGCAGCAGAATTGTTTACACTAATGATTAGTTTTGCATAACACCTCTCTAAAAAATCGGATGACTTTCCTTATAGAATGCAAAGAAAGTCAAAATATAATGTATAAGATCGATGGTACTGTACTTTTAACACTGAATTGTACGTTGGCCGATTTTCCGGATGCCAGCGTGTAAAACCATTTCAAAGTACCCTATTAACTTATATTTCGCGCAACTCTAGTATTGATTTTAAATACAATCTGGCCTATTGATTTTAAATACAATCGAATGTTCAGAACCCCACTCAATTTTCGAGTGAAATTTTGAATAAATCATCCAAAAATCAAAGCCTTTAATAAAGTTATGCAAGTCGACATTTCTTATGTCATTTTTCCTTCGAAAACGATTGACAGAAACTTTAGAACGCTAGTATTAACCGTTCTCGAGAGCGCATTTTTCAAATAAATTTATCAAAATATCCCATAAATTAAAAAAAAATATTAACTGTTGAGAAATAGGTTCACTTTTCATATGTAATATCATATGATACATTGGGTGACGTCATTCTCGTGAATCTAGCTCGTTCCATTCATGAGAAAGTATACTTTGAATAATACTTTTGTATTAAATGCCAATAATCATTTAATTGCTATAAGAATAACTTATTTCTCCGTCCATAAAGCTTGTTAGATTCGCCAAATAATAATGCTGCCATTAATCTTGTCAATGTAATTTTTAATATTGCCAAATGAGCGAAAATCTCGCCCAGTGGATAAAAATGACGCTCAATCCATGAAAATGACGACTCATTGAAGAAAATTCAATATCTTGGAAGAAATATAAGTATCTACTATAAGTATAACCTTTTTTTTTTTACTGTAAAAGTAGTCAATTCATTGGCTTCTATAAGGAAAGTCATGTGCTGGCCACATCCGATTGTTTTGTGATAGTGTCATAGTGAATATGACATTTTCAGTAATGTATATTAATACACTTTCATTTTTAAATATTTTAACTTTTTTTATTAAAATTGTAATTCTAATTTGAATTTTTCTCAAAATTATACATTCACTTTTCCCCATTTCTAAATGCATCTAAAGGCAGTCGCCAGACCAAAGAGCCTTTCCCACGCACATTTCACATCTGCAGGACGACATTTTCACAGCTGCAACTTAACGAGTATAGTACCAGTAAGCATCTAAGCCCTTAAGAAACACGTGCATAGCTTTACATGCGTAAAACCATAACGGTCCAAATGCCTTCTCATGCAGAGATCTGTTTCCCACAAGAAATGCAATACTAGAATACCACACCCCGTCAGGATAAGCATGGACAATTATTTTGCGAAGCCAATCATTCCTGCCAACTGGAAGGAATGACGTGAAAGACCCAGGCCACCCGACTCACCCTAGGGTATGAGCAGCTGCTTGAGTGGCCGGGGAAGAAATAACGTGTAAACGGTACACCCACTAAACAATGCTACTTCAACAGATTTCACAGTTGGGCCAAACTGGCTCCTGAGAGGGGTGAGCAATACGGCATCCCAACCTTCTTAGCATGTAGAAGACTACAAACCAATCAGAATGACTTTAAGTCCAGGAGTAACCCATTATGTGTTTACTGAGTACAGCGCCACTGCAAGAAATTCACGGTGTAGTGTGAAATTAATTAAAAAAAAAATCGCAGATTATTCGCTTACGGAGGTGGCCGGCCTGTGTGCCCGACGACGAAGGTCCTTCCTTTTCGCACGAACTTTGCATGTTTTCTGACTCTGGTACTGTTTTTTCCCGAGAAAGGTTGATCTTCCTGTGTCTTTCTAGACGGATGCTGTTGTCTACATGTAGTTAAATTCAGTTTTTAGGACTGTGGGGGAGATGTCACGACTACCTTTGCTCTTGACCGATACAGCTAACTTCTACTTAAACGATGACAAGAAGGCTAAATTAAGCATGAACTTTGCATGTTTTCTGACTCTGGTACTGTTTTTTCCCGAGAAAGGTTGATCTTCCTGTGTCTTTCTAGACGGATGCTGTTGTCTACATGTAGTTAAATTCAGTTTTTAGGACTGTGGGGGAGATGTCACGACTACCTTTGCTCTTGACCGATACAGCTAACTTCTACTTAAACGATGACAAGAAGGCTAAATTAAGCATGAACTTTGCATGTTTTCTGACTCTGGTACTGTTTTTTCCCGAGAAAGGTTGATCTTCCTGTGTCTTTCTAGACGGATGCTGTTGTCTACATGTAGTTAAATTCAGTTTTTAGGACTGTGGGGGAGATGTCACGACTACCTTTGCTCTTGACCGATACAGCTAACTTCTACTTAAACGATGACAAGAAGGCTAAATTAAGCCTCGCTTTAGGACGATGGGTCCTGTGTTTCTCCACTGTTGCTGATCTTGACTCTGCGATGATTTTTTTACATAATCCAATACAAGATCCCAGCCACCAACATGACCAAAACTCAACGTCGTAGGCAATACTGCCTAATGCGACGATCATTTTTTGCTGAAGCTAAAACCGCCCAAAGAAAAATAATGCAGCCTTTCTGTTAACTTGAGTCCTTCAACTGTTCATCGCTAAACGTCGAGATCTTTTATCCAATGATGATAAAAGAGGCCTTGACCGTCTCCTCATCGCGTGCAATACGTAAGTTGACTACTTTATTTCGAATTGACCCAGCTCATCTGGAGAAAAAATGTTAAATGGATCGGAAAGAATATTATATTCAATTTTTATTAAAGAATTTCTCATTAAGAACTCTGACAACAATATCATTGAAGACAATTTAAGTTTTGATTTCAAATGCATTAAATGAGAATTAATAGCTAAGGTTGGCTAATATTCCAAATTTCAATTTTAATTCTCTGCGCCTATCTTGTGAGGAAGAACATATGTTTTTAAATGACCTAATAATTGTAAGAACTTTAGAATGAAACTGAATTTTAAACATTGTAAAATACTGTAATTATATATATATATATATATATATATATATATATTTGGTTATTCAAATAATATGTGAGATATCTTTGTTGAACATAATTAATTACATTTCTACTCTTTTGTTTTTATTTACATATATCCATATAATAAATGAATTTTTTGGCCACTTTTAACTCTTTTATTTACCTCCAGTATGTTTTCGAATTTATGATTTAATGTTTTTTTAATTTCAGCAATGATTGAGTATAAACAATTTTTGAATTAAAAACCTAGCCACTAGATAAATAATCCTGAATGATAGACCATGTTTAATAATTATTCGATGGAATATATGGTAATGACTGTTTGGTCTATTCACTTGCTTTCTGTGTCAGGAGTACTAACGGCCAGTACTTCCTGATACCTAGTATGATGCAGGATGTATTGTCTTCTTCACCTAGGTAGAATTCGCTTTAGTCCGAGGTCTTCCTCTAGTCCAATTAACCTTGTGCTGCGAGTGCAGCTGCATCATATTCTGTGGATGATAAAGCGATGCAATTTTGCCTTTTGAATTCCGTTATATTGTATTATTTCCAATTTGGAATATGTAGCAACTTGTTGATTTTCTTGATATTTTATTATTTCCCCATTCTGCGTCGGTATATCTTCTTAGAATTGGTTCTTCGTTTCTGGAATTTCAGATTCTTTGTAATTATTAAATATCTTATTACTTTTTCTATGGCTATCCAATCCTTTTGTCTAGGATTTTCATTTCTTCTGCTTAGTAAGTCGACTGAATTTGTCTTGTAATTATGACTATGTATAGTAATGCCCGTACTTATTTTCTATATCTGGTATTATCTTCTAGGACATCATTATCCCCATGGATTTTTCAGTTGTCTGTGCCCATTGATGTGTAAGTTGGTTTTAAGTCCCGTAGAAAGGAATTATCTGCAATATCTCAGATTTTTTTCTTCTGAGATAGTGTGAAATCTCCGTTAGTTGATCTTTCAATCTTGATTCCGAGATAAAAGCTAATTTCTCCAAGTTTTTGACGATTTCTCGAATTGTTCTTTCATTTTTACTTGAAAAATGAAAATTTATATTTTCATTTTTACTTTAAAATGAAAATGTTTCCTAAATACATTAAGTTTGGATACATTTTAGTAGTTATTGAAATATAATTAGCATCAATAGCATTTGATCCCGGTATGGCAATAATAGGCGGTTATTGCGGCCAATATATGTAATGTATTAACCATTCAATTATTACCATTTAATATTTGCATTTTAATAATAATAATGCATATATAAAATAAAAAATATGCACAGTACGCATGATCCAATGGAAAATAGATGAAGTCTCAGAGGACGCTTATTAGCGTGCGTTAATGATCATTAGTTGCAAAAGAATTGTACAATTTCTCTTGAGAATTATTATGTGAAAAGAGAGCCTTCTCTTAGTCAGCGTGACATTCCTTGTTTAATAATTCTACTCTAGTTCTAATATCAGAAATATTCGACGCCCCCCAAATTAGTTTCTACTGAGCTCCAAAATAAACTACTGGAGTTAAACGAAGTTAATTAAGGAGCAAAACAAGGAGAGGCGAGGATGTGAAAAAATAGCCTAATTAGAATTCAATGAAGAGGACAGAAGGGCAGTTAACGGTTTTCCAGGAACGAACCAATTTAGAAGAGCGAAGGAAAATGAAGGGGGGAATATTGTAAAAATTCTTGTTCTCTCGTTTTTAAATAATTAATTCAGTCAATCGATCGGAACATTCTTCGAGACAGCTTCTGTTAAAATATGCATAGAGTGTTTAAATGCAAAAACGGTTCGTACCGATAAAAATGTTGGTAAACAGTGGAAGTCTGATATTAACATTTTATCCCATGTCTAGAAAAAATAACGTTATTTATGTAAAACTTTTATAATTCATCATTCAATTAGCTTATTGTGTTTTCTGGTTGAGGCTAATTTTTTCAATAAATTGATTGATAAATAGCCGAAATGAACAATAAGCTATTTATTACAGTAAAACCCCTACACATGATTTTTCCTCGGTATATAGTCATTTAAAACATGCATCTAGTCATGGCGTATTTTATTTTTGCTCACTGAAATGGGTATTTACGAAATAACTATTATTTTTTCCATATTTTTTGTTAATTATGATAAAATGATTACGTATGTAATTTTCATTCTATACATTTTATTATAATAATTTGAAACTATTATAAACTACTGTACTAAAACCATATCATTACTTTATTTCTATTTTTATTCTACTGTATATTAAAGAAGACTGGGACGCAGAGTAACCAAACTATATCTCAAATTTAGATAGCAGAAGAAATAAAATATAACTACAATGCAATGCATTGCAATATTATCATTCTTTTTGATAATTCTTTTTATTTTTCTGCAAAACAAACAAAAATGTGAAGAACTAAGGTTCCTAAGATAGGGCGCAGAAGAACAAACACCCTGTGTTATTATTTCTCTACAGTAAAAAATATTTGTAGCTTAAACTCAAAAATAGGCTTAAAAATATTTTATTAAAATCTCCTTTTTACGACGTACAAAAATCAGACGGGCACTATTGCACCCTTCACAGTCCACGGCTCTTGCCCACTATGTTCTTAACGATCATTTTGATCCTATGTTTGATAAAACTCTTAACCCCCGTCCTATTTTACTTTATGAATCCCTTTTTATGTATCTTTACCGCGAGTCCATTTGTAATTTGGATCCCATTCAGACTCTCAGTTATGTTTGGCGTCTCGTTCTCGACTCACTACGTGTCAAACCCTTATATATGATTTTCTGAAAATGGAGTACATTCGTTTTGGGACGACATTCCTATGGGTTACCATTTCATTTAGGAACCTTTTCCTTTTATTGTAATTTATAATTAAATTATATTTTAAATGCCTCGTACTTAAAAATGTAAAACGTAAATGGATTGATATGCAAATTTTGCTAGGCGGTCATGGCCTCTATATAAGCACACGTTCGCACATTTCTTCATTAATAAAATACTCATTAATAAAAGTCTATTTTTGGGTTGTCTTCGATTTAAAGATATTAATGAGTTGACTCGTTTCCATGCTATTTTATTTTATGAGATATTTATTTCCTTCCGTTTTCCTCTGTTAGTTTAAACGATAGACCTGTCGATCCTTATGTTTGTTCTCTGGGGTAGTTTGGATTTTCTTAACTAAACGGTGAAATTTCACTTTTAACCCGCGGTTTAAAGGATTGCTGTTTACCATGGTGCCTGTTTTTGAGGGTTGTTGTTGTTGAAACCCATACCGTCCGACCTACCAGAAAGGTGTAAGGTAACTGTTTGGACGGTCGGGAAGTGCCGCCCAATTTAGACCGGAACCCAGTGGGGGGAGGCATCCACAGGGACCGTACCCTCCTTCCCCTACCACCAACCTCTCGGAAGGACTTTCGGACCCACATGTTTAACGTGATCGTACTCCGCATGAACACGGCGGCAGTTTTGGCAGTGGCTGGAATCGAACCCGGGCCTACCGAGTGCAACTCCAGCGCGTTAACCAATGGGCTACCGCGCCCTTGTTTTTGAGGGTTGTAATATCCTGATGACAGGAAATGGTTCCGTGCTCGTCATTGCCAGCTCCGAGATCAAATCCAGTTGAGAGGGGAGAAAGTATGTTTTTACTAGTCTTTGGACTTCCCGGCCACTCAAGCGGCCACTGTAGGCTACTGTAAATTGGGTCAGTCGAGTGGTCAGGGCCTTCAACACTACGAGTCTTCGGCAGCGTCTCCCCTTGAAACAATGCCTTCCTCGCATCAGTCTTATTTAATCGAATGCCTCTGGAAAAAAGAGGAAAAGGCGTCTCGTTTTGCTATAAAGTTTTAAATAATGCTATTGATTGTCCCATTTTACTTTCTCACCTAGAATTCCACATACCTCTTAATAATACTAGAAAAAAATCCCTTTGCGTCGACTGCGAGCTTGCATTCAAAGGTCGTCGTCTAGAAAACTTTACCCTAAAGGAAGGAAGTCACTGCTCCTTTTCATATGGAACGTTTTCATTTGAATTTATTTGTGTACTAGATGGCGTTAAATGCCCGTGCGAACAACTCCAATGTATTTTGCAGATACTTAACCTTGCCATACGGAGGGGGGGGGGGATCTTTTCCCCATCTGGAGCGGTCTCACCTCGATGGGTCTAACTTGGTTTTGTAATATAAACAAATAGAGCCTCTGCAATTTTATAATTGAGTTTCGGTTCTCGTTTTGATTTTAGCTTAATGATTTCGTTGGTAAATATAAAAGAATATTTTTTAAGTTTGGATTTTAGAGAAATATGCGGCAGTGAGATTATTAGGTTATTTCGGATCAATGAATGGCTGGGCCAAGACGTTTTCTTTCTGTGGAAGAATACATGGAGTCCCAAAAAGATTGAAACGCGCTTTAATTCTTTACCTGTTGGAGATAAGTGGGCAATGTAAATTGCAAAAATGTTGAAAATAAGGTAGGAAATAAGACTACGTTCATGAAATAGTCTTCCCATTCATTTCCAAAAAGTTACACTCTTTAAATTTTTATACGACCTCCTTAGATAAATTGGGTCAATCAGACATTTTTTATTTTTAATGCAACAAGATCATTAAAAAATCCGCATATCTGTATCTTTAAAATCAACTGAATTATGATATAGGAAAAAATCTGACTTATGCCACTTTTCCGTACCATGTGAAAGGCTGTTTCATCAGTGAAAATAGGGATCATTAACACATGAACGACGGAAATTGTTTAGATCAAAATACGTTAATATGTGTCAAATTTTTTTATCACAAATGCACCTAAATAAAGCATTACATAGACAGAGATCCTATAAAGCAGTGGTACTCACTAAGCGGTCGGGTATCCTATGTATTATCATCCAGTTTTATCTTTTTCGTGATATGTCACACATTTACATTTCTAATTGGATATAGGGTCCCCATTCACAATATTCAATTTTCAATTAACTCGCTCCATTTTAAAGATACAGATATGCGGGTTTTTTTAATGATCTTGTTGCATTAAAAATAAAAATTTTCTGATTGACCCAATGCGTCTAAGGGGGTCGTATAAAAATTTCCTTATTTCCTCCCTTACTTTCAAATTTTTTGCAATTTACATTGCCCATTTATCTCCAACAGGTAAAGAATTAAAGCGCGTTTCAATCTGTTTGGAACATCCTGTAATGTTTTATCCATGTGTGTGTTGTTGTTGTTACCCAGACCGTCCGACCTACCATAAAGGTGTAAGGTAACTGTTTGGACGGCCGGGAAGTGCCACCCAATTTAGACCGGAACCCAGTGGGGGAGGCATCCACAGGGACCGTACCCTCCTTCCCCTACCACCAACCTCTCGGAAGGACTTACGGACCCACATGTTTAACGTGATCGTACTCCGCGTGAACACGGCGGCAGTTTTGGCAGTGGCTGGAATCGAACCCGGGCCTACCGAATGCAACTCCAGCGCGCTAACCAATGGGCTACCGCGCCCCATCCATGTGTGTGTGTAATAATGTGTTATTATTGTGTGTGTAATCCATGTTTGGGACATGATAAACGAACCCGACAGTAATGAAAGTGATGCAGATAGTAAATATTTGTGGAACTGTGGTATTTCTGAAGATGAATTTGAAAATGCAAGTGATTCTTCAGATTCTGAGCGTACTGTTATTACAACGTGCCAACTTCAGTAGCTGTTTCTGCGAATGATGTTTAGATAAGATATTTAAAAGATCCGAATTCTTTTGAGTTTTCGAGCATACCTGGAATCAATCACAGTATTATGTCGCCTAATTTTGATAAGGAAATCGATTTTTTTAGCATATTTTTCGATGATGAACCAGTGGAATTCATAGTAAAAGCAACTAACGAGTATTTTGTATTGAGATTTGTATGAAAAATATGCATCCAATAGAAAATAAGTATTTCTTTTATTCCTGAAAAAAGTGGATTGCTGTGTTGAACAGGTGATTTTTAGGGAATTGTTTTCGAAAGTTAGGTTTAGTGCAAAAAATGAGCCGTCCTTTGGGAACAAACAGTTCGTCCTTTGGGCCACGGCAGTTCCGGAATGTCGCCGATCGCAGAGGGTTAGATACTAGAAAAACAACTTTATTTCATAATAGTACTGCTGTTAAACACAAGTCCATTAAGAGCCATTCTATCTATAAATGTTTCGATCTCCATAATACCTATTGCACTGATATTGATATGTTTAATTGGACTCCTGGCCATTTAAGAAAAGCCTCTTTGAATGCGCTTGGCATGTATACAACTTCGTATTTGTGTATTCTCTGCTCGATTCTTTTTATGTTTGTGTGCCTATGTAATTGGATTGGTTTATGTAATTGGATTGCATCTGTAGTTGCCACGTAAATTGAATAAATGAATAAAGAAATCTGTATTGTAAAAACTGTAGCTAATCTGATATTTTGAAGTTAATATTCGTGATCGGCATATCCAAATAAGTGACAGTAACTACTTTTGTGTCAAACCCATTTTGGCTGATGTCCAGTGTTTTCAGTGAAGAAGATCGCCGCGCCCTCTGGTGGTAAAATAATCGAGTCATAAAAAGCAGTTCGGCTGTTGGATGTAACTTTTCTGTTTGTGTGGGACTTACAAGATACCTTATAGAGCCAGTGTAGAGTAAATATTGTAATAAGATCCCTGCCACCGGTTTGTATTAGAATTGCAAACGGCATTTGCAATAGGATTGCAGGACAAGCAACTGGAGCGCGATCTCTGCGGTCGGTTTCTCACTGGCATCGGAGAAGATGGGAGATCCGCGCTGACGTGGCAAGGGTACCAACACGTTGTGTACACCGATTGGAGCTGAGGGGGCGTGATGATAGTAGAAGATAAGAAATGATGACTCGAATCCTTTAAATTTACCTTTTTTTTATTTGAACAGGAATTATTATGTTTCAAATCACATACAGCAAGGAATATTGGACATCAGAATTATGGACGATGATACTTGAAGATACACATAGATTTCCAACATATGGAACAATATTCGTTGAACACATCGGCGGATCCGACATTGATTTGCGCCGGTTGGACATCTCGGAATAATCAATCCATGATGAAAAAAATCTCGTGGACCTTGAAAGTTACTTTAAAAACGCAACTAAAAGAAATTACTTCATTATTAATTTAATTTTAGATACATCCTTTTAAAATAACATTCTGTTCTTTTCCCCGCGGGCAAGAACACGTCTGACTGCCCTGAGATTACATCGCCAACTGAAACTAATCACATTATTCTAACCTAAGCGTCTTAGTGTCAATGCGCGTGCTCATGACGAAACAGAAAAGTGTTCCAATATATTTCAATACGAAATGTGAATCCGGGTAAATGTACAAACGCCCGGGAATGTAACATTACGCCAAGGGTTATCGATACAGGCGGGAAAACTTCAAGAAGCCGAAATACACAATTGGCGCTTTATCAATTTAGAATAAAATATTTAAGAACAAGTTTTATAATCGAAAGTAAATTAGAATTCGCCGAATGTGAAAGAATAAAATGGATTTTTGAAAAACGTTTTCGAAACATGAATTTAGAGAGAATTAAATAACAAGGGGTGCATTTCATAACAAAGGTGCATTTCATAACAAAGGTGCATTTCATGACAAAGGTGCATTTCATAACAATATGGCCGTTAAGTGAATGTTTACGAAATTCGAACTCAGCAGCTGGATAACTTGAGATACATCTACTTCAGGAGATATGAGGAGATATGACAAGGAGAATGAGCAAGGAGATATGAATGAATATATGAACAATGAATATAAATGAATATATGAACAAGGAGATATAAATGAAACGCTTGAAAATGCCACAATGCTTTGAGAATTCCATCTAAGTGTCACTAGTGTTAGTAAAGTAGCTGCTATTGTTAGTCGACACAACAGAAAAGCGTAGTACTTAGAATATGTATTTTGGATTATTTTAAATTAAGGATTCCCCCATTATGAGTACAATTAACCATTCATAGTTGTAGGATAGAGTGCAGAATATAGGGAGATAAAAATAAATCAAAAGGTATAATAGTTTTGCATACATATGAATATTCTTTATTCTTTCAGTTCTATTTTCCATTGGGCTCATAATTTAATTTTACAAAATGAACAGTTTAGATAAATTATTTGGGCCGTTCATCATTGAAATACATATAATGCAGAGCTACTTATCTTATCCCAGCGCCACCTGGTTGATTGTCTCAAATCAGATAGGCGTTTTCTGAATATGAAATTTTATCTCCATGGAAGCAACTTTTGGAGCACCTTCGTTGGAATGTGAAGACGTTAAAATGAAGACGTCCATACGATGGCGGGGTTCTGAGTTCAACTCTTAAGGCTATCAGTCCAAAAGGATATGTATCCATATGACTATCCATTGATATGAACTGAAGTTATTTATATTGATGGAGAGTGGTTTATTCATTTAGTAATATAAACACGTTGATTTATCTATCTACCTCTGGGTAACAGTTGGTGAAATTTTTGGCGAGATGTATCCAACTTAAATGTTGCGAAATGGACGAAAATGTCGCCAAAGCGATGAAATTAATTGCGTGTTGTAACGATGTTTCAACAGCGTTTGTCAAGTTCAACCATCCCACTGGTCGACACATTTGGAGCCTTTTTAAAATGTCGGCAGATCGATAAAAATGTCGCCAAATTGATAAATTAGACTTTAAGGGAGAGATGAGAGAAGAATAGCCCCCAATATTATTTTCACTGACTCGTGGAAAAGACAACAGGTCTAAACTTAACTAAAGTAAATATACATTACAGTATTGCATTGCTTGGCTTTAAAATGCCACAGCGAAAGCTTAGCTGGTCAGCAGCTAGATACACTCATAGCGAGCGAGTACTTACAGTTGAAACTCTGAAAGTGGGAACTACCGAGTTGTGGTGATTGCCACAGACATGCGCAGGACAGCGTTGGCTAGTCAAGCAGAAAACTATCTAGTACCGCATTAAAGACGTCACCACAGGGTATTGTAATGAGGTTTCGGAAGACCAACCTTCCTACTTGGCGACACATTTGGCGAGTTTTAAATGTTGCCAAATTTATCAAATAATCGCCAAATCAACGAAAATGTCGTCAAATCGATAAAAATTTCGCCAAATTGATAAATATAACGCAAAATTAATGAAATTGTGTTTTGAAAGGGGGAGTTGTGTTTTGAAGGGTAATGATATTCCGGTAGCTGTTGCTGTCAGTCCAACTGTCCTGACAAATGGGTGACAAATTTGACGAAGTATTAAAATGTCGCCAAATTGATTAAAATATCGCCAAATTAACGACAATGTTAGCAAATCGATAAAAATGATGCCAAATCAATCCGTTAATTGTGTTTTGAAAGGGGATAGTATTGTAATGATGTTTCGCCGACGTTTGTCTGTCAGTCCAACTGTCCCACTTGGCGACCATTTTGGCGAGTTTTTGTCTTAAAATTGAACAAAATATCACAAAAATGAACGAAAATGTCACCGAATCCATGAAAATTCAATATCTTGTAAAGAATATAAGAATCTATTCCAAAAAAAGCCATTTCTCTGTTATTCCGTCCGTGACGTTTGGCTACACATTTGGAGGGATGTCGCAAATGTCGCCGAAATTTCTAGTACCTCATGAATTTAGTTTCCGTTCTACTGAAATATGTTCGGTAAAAAGTTTTCTTTCAGATCTCTTACGTTTACTTTTTGTTTTATTTTCTGCAGTTTTCTGTTAGAAGGGCCTTTGCTGCTAGAAGGGCTTTGAGTTGTATGCGTCTTGGTCATTTCATAGGCCACTCTTAGCTGAAGAATGATAAACTACGAAATCGGTTAAAAAAAAGATGGAAGTGTGACACAGTGTTCGCTTTTCCCGACCGTCCAAACAGTTACCTTACACCTTTCGGGTAGGTCGGACGGTCTGGGTTTCAACAACAAAAGTGTTCGCTTTATTTCTCATTTTCATCGTCATTTTATACAGCAAAAGTTACTTCATTCGTTCACATTAATTTCCCCCCCCCCCCCGACAAATGCACAGGTTATTTTTAATTCTATAAAATAGTATCTCGTATCAAATACAATTTAATTATACATACTATCCTATACTCATAGGCGGCGCCAAGCTTTCACAATTGGGGGTGCTATGCATTGGGGTGTGCTGATTTCAGATGTATAAATCCGTAAAAAGAAAAAGAAAAAATACGACTTAAAGAGAGAGAGACTGAAAATTGTTGGAATAAGGGTAAGTAAAAAGGTATGTTTGCGCAATTTGAAGCACCCCTAGTACGCCCCCCCCCCGTGGCGCCACTTATGACTATACTATCCTGCATATCATTTCTGCATTATTATGTAAGAATAACATAGTTTGTCATTCTAGGACGGGCACCCAAATTCCGAGGCTCAAAGTGAACTTAATGTAAAAGTAATTTCTGTAACGTACACTAAAATCTAACCTCAAAACGTAATCTTTTATGTTTTTACTTTTCATCTTACGGATTCAGTGATCCAATTTATTGGACTACAGGACACCAGATGGGGTCGGATTAGAAAGGAAAATTTCTCCGCTTGGCCAGAAGAAAAGGAACGCCTCCTTTTTTTGCTGTTTCTCATCTCTTATCTTTGTTATAACCGCGCATGCGCAGTATGGACTGTTATTCCAATAGATTTTCTCCATCACTCTCTAGATCGAAGTGGATTTGTATCGATATTTTTATCAGCATCCGTACGTGTACTGCTTGCTATCTCCAAAACGACACAGCAATAAACTTTACAGTTCATAAATTTTGACTCAATCCATTGACACATTCATTATAAGAAATCCGATGTGGCCAGCATACGACTTTCCCTGCAGACTCACGTTCTCTTGATTTCTTCAATCATTCGTTAAATAGAGTTGAATGGCACACAATAATCCCCATCATTCTTTTAAATGGCACTGAATGCGCCCTTTTGATTTAATTTCCGTTCTCATTCGGTAACTGGGCTTATTTTCAGAGGTGGCGTAGCGAAAATGCGAAAAAAATAAAATATCTCGAGAACAGCTAGTCCTATTGTAATGGGGTGGATCTTATTCTTTTTATCGTCAAAAATGACGTATAAAATAAGCATTTGAGTATACATAACTTTTATTTTAGATTTTGAGGATTTTTTCGAACCTTTCGGCAAAAAAAGGAAGGTTATTTTTTGGAATGTAATCAGCCCCAAGTTAACCTATAAGTGACTTATTTACCCAAATTTTGTAAAATTGGATCTATTAGTTTTTCATCCAGGGTGGATACAGATGATTTTTGCGGTCCATTTCGCAAAAAAAGGCGGGTTCCTTTATTCCAAATCGAACCCAAAACTAGTCAGCATCAGGGTCACCGACAAGTGACTTACCCAAAACTTATCAGCATCACTGTCACCAGACTCACCTACCCAATTTCATGAAATGGGGTCCATTCGTTTTTGAGTTAGAGTGGATGCATGCATTGCGCAGACAGACATACATACAGACAGAAAGACACACATACAGACGTCACGTTAAAAAAACTGTTTTCGTATTGAGGTCCCAAAACGTGTTGATTCGCCGAAAACTCGAGTTTCGATTTTCGGAATGATTCCAATCCTTTCCCTATACATTAGCACGTATTGCATGGAAAGTAAAAAATCGAAAGCAATCCTGTTTTAAAATGAAATAATAAAACTCACTATAGGCCATTTCAACAGATATTTTAACATTCAAACTTGTAAGCATAAAGCTTGTAAGCCGTTTCATATGTTTCGGGTGGACTTTGACGACTGACTTCTCGGGATCGATATTCTTATATATAACGTAGATGCATTATTATTGGCTCTAAACCATTCAAATTAGATATTTTGATGGAGATGCAGCTTGGCACACGGTGCGAAAACTTTTGACATCTTTGGAACGTCTTTTAAGGTTCGGATTCGACCCCTCACCCGTAGGGAGGAGAACGTTTTTAAAGAACGATCTGCAATCCCAACACAGGCATTCCTGTCTATTTTTTCGCGATATGAGCTATACTTGGATTTCATTGTTATCCCCTATTCATTTAATATTCAAATTCTAAATATAGGCTCTTTTCTATTAGGATTTTGTATAGAAATTAATGTTTTATATATAATAATTGTTTGTTAAATAATTTTTTTATTTGACGTCTTTCACAGCTCAGGTAAGCGCGAGTCTATGACGAAGACGAGAAAGGAACTGTCTGGAGATAAATTAAACCCTAACATATCCTGCCATCGGCAATAAAGCGAATTCTTCAAGCCTTTATCACTTTTATTAGTTTCCACTTAAGTATCTTATTTTCCTTCCAAACAAATCTTCAAAAGAAATGGTTCTTTTCATTCTCGATGATGAGAAGAGGCGTCCGTCAGATTTTTCCCGGAAGGAACAATCCGCCCTTTGAATACGTACTTTTCCCTTGTACACACTTTTGGGGGATTTGGGTTGAAAATGGCAAAATAATTGAGTGACCGCAGCGACGTCGGAACAGCGCTTCTTGCCCCCGCAGATTTTGAAAAAAAAAACTTAAAAATGAATTGAAGTGATATTTTTTAGGATCGCGCGAAACACTTATCGAGAAAGCGCTTTCCAGCTGAAATTCCATTTAAACATCTCTAAAAGGCGATATATTGAGCGGCTATATTATTTTAATGATCACAGAACTACAATCATTTAAGTCACTCGAAAGTCACTCGAAGTCTCTTTAAGTCACTCGAAAAAAATGAATTGGATTCAAATGACGTCATCGAAATATAAATCGTCTGGCTCTCTATGCAGTGACTATTTCATTCATACACTTTTATTCCAGACTACAGAGTTAAATAATTTTCGCTTGAAAAAATTCTGCCATTCTTATACAACTCATCTTACAATCACTTGTTTACATTCTGCATCCATTAAAATGAGACTTCGTTGTAGAAATAATCGAAGTTTATGGAAAATAATTCTCTTTTCCTGAACGATAGTGATAGTCTGCAATATATGCGCAGGAATAATATTTCAATGACGCTGTGGTTAGGAGTGGCATCACACATGCTTTCATTCATGGTGCGGTGTGCAAAAACAAACATTAAGTTGGCTTACTTTTCAATAAATCTTTGGATTGAATTATTATTCTTAATTAATAGCGATCGTGAATCGAATATTCGTACATTGAAACCCATCATCACCACTTTGCACGAGTTCCTAAAATATAATCTTTAATTAAAACACCGCACATTAAATTCCACATTTTTAACACTTTACAACATAGATGAAAAGTGTTTATGACTTGGTTCATTCTGTCTGTCCTTTCGCAGGGTAACTGATACACGGGTCTGTTCTACACTGATATTCTACTGATACACGGGTATTTTCTACTAATACACGTATCTACGAGAATATAGGTAGTATTGTTATATTATCTTTCCATGCAACTTTAGCGCTTTTATGTTGGCATATATTGATTTAATTTCATAGTTTTTGTAAATTTGTTTACAAGCGGAACCAAGATATTTTATTCGCCAGATCTTCATGGGAAGATAATTTTGTATAGCATAAACAGAGATTCTAAAATTTAAATATTTTTATAGAATTCTTTGAATGACAATGCCATTTAAAATATTATAGGAATTTGCCCATGATTGTGAATTTAATTTTTTTTATATTACATACGCCTTACGGATAACGGGTATGCTGCTAGTAGTTATGTAAACATAGCTATTATAAAAACAGACGAAGGTTTTGCAAGTACTTCTAACTAGGCATTGTGTACGAACATGTCACCACGAACCATTCTTGAAATCTTATAAATTTTACTTCTCCACAAAGAGAACGAATGGAATGATACTGATTTCCGTTATTTCCACAACATCAGAGCATATATAACATCAGAGCCTTGATTTTCAGGCAGCACAGGCGAGAAAGCCGCAATATTTTGAACATTTGTTTTCACACACACACAAAGAAACCTATAAAAAAAATAAGAATTGTATCATTTTCAAATAAGTGAAAACTTTGTAAGCGTTGGTAGCCGAGCAGACATGAATCGGGATTGATTGCATTTTAGGGGACCGTAGAAAGCTCCATATCGGTCATTTCCCGAATAAAGTTTATTTTCATCCCATTTTGATGATCGACGAGTTCGTATTTGCAGAAAGTTCTCATATGTCAAAATGGGTAGCGAAAGTTATGTGTTGGACATATCAGTATTGTAGCATTTGGGAGTATTATCCATATTTCTGCTCCATGCTCTATCTGTTCTTTTGAATCTTTTGCGGGCACCCTCAAGGACTTAAGCCGTGCAAAATGCAATAGAATGCAGCACTTCTCCTTTCGATTCTGTATGCCTTTTTATTGGCCTTTCTCAAAATTCCCGGTTTTATGGAGGATCTAAAATACTATTATCCCGAATTGGATTTATATATTTCACACTTGAACAGGCGAGTGGAAAAGCATAATATCGCGTCTAGTTTGGGAAGGAATAATATCATCCGCCGTCCATTTATATTCCACACTTTCTTTATGTACTATTTCAACTCAATAAAAGGGACAAAAGAGTTTAAACTCAATAAAAGGGGTAAAGAAGTTTAAAATCAACAAAAAAGATCAATCACGCATAAAGCATTGATTATGAAACATTTTCCAACTTCAATGCAATTTTATTTAAGCATCTTTAAAACACGAAACATTCCTCGGTAATACTTTTAAAATGATCACAATAGTACATTAATTTATTATATTTGAAAACTTAAAACTTCATAAAAAAAACTGAACTTCATTCAAAGGACGGCATTGAAATATAAATTGCCTGGTTTAAACATCTCTAAAATGCGATACATTCCTTGGTAATATTTTTAAGATTATCGTAATGCTACAATAATTTATTATATTTGAAAACTCCATCGAAAACAAATGAACTTTATTCAAATGACGGCATCGAAATATAAATCGCCTGGTTCTCTCTAAAAAAGCAGCATTGCATTCATAATTTTTTTTCCATTTCTTTCATTCATCACAATACTATAATAATTCATTTTATTTAAAAACTTAAACCATGGTGGTACAAATAATTTAACTCTATGCTTCAAACTTCATCGAAAAAATCGTATTCTCCTCTGTGTAAAATCAATGAATGTTTCATTCATATCTGCTATATTGCAGACTCCATGAGCTAAAGAAATGCAGCAATTCTTATGCAACTCATTCTACATCTTTTGGTGTTTACATTCTCCATAAGTGAGAATTAGGCTTCGTTGTAGAAATATTCAAAGTTGGATGATCATTTAAACTCAAATATATTGTAATTGCGCTGTTTCAGATGCACAGAATTTAAGCAAAAATAAAGCGGTTTTAGGACGGATACAACACTCAATATGAGTTAAAAAGAACTTTAAAAATCACGATTTTGACACAAGATGAGTGCCCTATTTTATTTTGAAGTGGGTCTCGTGATCGCTTCATATAATGGTCACGTGATCTCTTCATATAAAGGGTGTCATTATTAATTTAATTTTTATTTAAAAAACTACATTACTTTATACTTTTTATATATTTTATGGGATAATTTGAATATTTTCTAAAATTTTCGAAGCAATATGTGAATTTTAAATTCGCTTAAAAAATGTTTAAAAAATGAGGTCCCATAGGGTTCAATGTATTTCATTTTTTACACCCGGGTTCAATCCAAAACCAATTGAATGATGTTATTCATTTATATTCCCATAATTCCCACATACCGTCTGAACAACATAATAAAATTTCATTTTGACAAAGTCATTTTTACGACAGTTATCGTGCTAACGGACAGACAGACAGACAGAATGAACAAAGTCATAAACACTTTTCAACTGTGTTGTAAAGTGTTAATAAAAGGGGTGCATTAAAACCTTTAAAACGTAAGAATGTTTCGAAATATTTAAAAATATTTTTTGTTTTCTTTGGAAAATGTAAAGTGTTCGATTAAGCTGGTTCTATAACTGAGACATCGGTTTTCAAACGCTTCGCACGATGTATCAGTGACAGTCCCTTTCGGAAAAGTTTTTGAACCGTTTTATTTTCATACTCTTTTTCTGTGCTATAATTGCTGTGTTGAAGCTTAAAGTCACTTTTGCCAGCCCCGAAATGCGATCAAGCCATATCTATCAAGCGCTCACACCTCTTTATCTTGAATCTCATTTCACTTAAAATCTATATAGATAAAATTGAGAATCTGTCTATCTGCATGTATGTATGTATGTTTGTCTCATCATCACTGGAGAACGATTGAACCGAATTGAATGAAATTTTGTGGATAGCCTTAAAATAGCCCCACTTGAAATGGAGTCCATGTTTCGAGTTTCTAAGACCAGAGGTTGTCCAGATATTAATTAAAAACGCACGATTAAACCTTCCACAGAGATAGCATTATGCAGACGATATTTTTTCTGCCAATTTATTTGAAGAAAATGATATCATGTCACTTAGCAACGGATTTAAATCTAATGTGTTTATGCGGCAGACGAATTTTATTAAATCCTTTCCGATTTAAATAATAAAGATATGTATGAAAATAAATTTCACCGATCTTGCATTTTTGACTAGATTATATCCATTACGATCTTCAGGTTTAAACATTATTGATTCGGGGATGATTGATATTTTCAAGTTATTACGTCATTGTTTTATTTTGGCAAAAATTGTTAAAATTCATATATTGTACGTACGTAGTACGGATATCTTCTAATCTACGAGAATATAAGTAGTACAGGTATATTGACATATATTGGCATATATTGATATGAATTACGGCCTTTAGGTTTAAAGATTACGTCATTATTGATATTTTCAATTTATTACGTCATCCGTCTTATTTTGCCAAATATTTTAAAAACTCATATGTTGTAGTACGTGTCATCTTCTGCTAATACACGGTATATCTTCTAATATTCTCGAATATAAGTAATACGGATCTCAAACAATTTTAGCACTCTTATTTTGCAAATATTGGTTCGATTTCATATTTTTTGTACATTTGTTTACAAACGGGACTAGGATGCTTTATTCTTCAGATCTGCCCGTGAAGATAATTTTGTAGAACGAGGACACATATTCTTAAACTCTTTTTTAGGAGAATTAAATTTAATATTATAACAGAATATTTCGATTAGCAATGCCATTTAGTATACTATAGGAATCTGCACATGATCGTGAATTTTAAGTTGTTTTATATTATATTGCTATATATATTATGTTACTTTATATAGTCCGTACGAAGAACGGGTATACTGCTGGTTTTAAAGTAAAATCGAGCTTTCGTTTAGAGATGGATATCAGGGCCATCTTGTTATAAAAATATCTAGAGTGTAAATCTCCACTCAAATTTCTCACTTCATTTGTATTCCATAGTGCATTGTTTCGCAGTCATTATCAGAGCGAAAAAGGCATTTTCTTTTTCAGATCAAGAGCCCAAGTTTTTCACATAATTTCTACAAAAGGATTTTTTCCATTGGCCAACAGCTTAGTGACGCCATTGGAGGCGTTTAGCTTTTCTGTATGTGTGAGACCAGGAGGCAATTATGCAATATTTACGAATATTTAAAACAAAGCAGGGCGCAGACATCTAGGAGCCGTTTTACGACAGTCTTAGCCCGGAGGATCATGACCCCAATAAATTCACTTCACACGAATTGCAGGTGTGTTTGGGACAAAGATCTCCTAGAGGCCAATACTTAAACCAAACTTTATTGGAAAATCAGGTAGCTAATGAAGTATTTCTACATCGCACTGAAGACCAACCAATGAGAAATACGGATGGCGTATCTGGACCTCAGGCAAAATGATGTGTCAACAAGGAGATAATTCAATGCATCTATAAACAATGACACTCCAGAAGCATTGAGATATTCAGGCTATGAATGTCCAAGAGTGCATTTCATAAGAAATGATTGTGCAATAACGAGAGAGAGCGATCCTATTCAGGCAGTGAATGTCCAAGTGAGCCGTCATTAAAAATGATGGCTGACCTCAAAATGTCAGAAAAAGAAACAGACAATATTCCAAGCATGATGAGCAACAGACCGACAAACAGAGGTAAGTGCCAGTCTGTAATATATATTAGGTCAATTGTAGATTTTGGAATAATATTCTGAAGACTGGTCTCACGCCGTGCATTTTTTCCTCCTTAAGCGTTTATTAAAATGAATGTCATTTTAATCTTAACAATAATATGTGTCATTAAATAATATTTATTTTAAAAGTTAAAAATATGGAATTTAATGTATAGTGTTTTAATGAATGATTATATTTTAGGAACTTGTGCAAAGAAGTCACGGTGGATTATTGCGGCCACGATAGTAATGTTCAAATATTCGATTCACGATCACTATTAATTAAGAATAATAATTCAATCCAGAGATTTATTTTTTATATTTGAAAGGTAAGCCAACTTAATGTTTATTTTTGCGCATCGAAATGAAATCATCGAAATGAATGAAAGCGAGTGTGCTCGTCATTCGGGTATTATTCCTGCACATATTGTTTAGGAGAAGATTATTATTTTCCATGAACTTTGAATATTTCTACAACGAAGCCTCATTTTAATGGATGCAGAATGTAATTGTAATTGTAAGATGAGTTGTATAAGAATGGCTCAATTATTATCCCGCAAAATTATTGAACGCTGGAGTCTGGAATAAAAGTGTAGGAATGCCACATTCACTGTTTTTACATAGAGATCCAGACGATTTATATTTCGATGACGTCATTTGAATAAAGTTCATTTTTTTTTCGATGAAGTTTTATGTTTTCTAGTAAAATAAATGATTAGTTCTGTGATCATTAAAAAAATATCGCATTTTGGAGATGCGATCCATTCAACGGATCGCATTTGAGTTGGAAAGTGTTTCACATTCGATGCTTTAATCATGATTGATCTTTCTTGTTTTTCCATTGCTTAGTGACGTCATTGGACGCCAATGCCTGCAAAGGGGGATCAAACGGTTTGGGATAGGGTATGTCAAATGTCTGTCTTTTTGAGAGGTTCTTCTTTTGGGATGGACGCTGTCCCTCCCGTAAGCAGAAGGTTAAGCGATTTTAAGCAAATGTACGCTACTACTCATTTTTACTGTTGTCACTTGCTAGCGTTCTGAAGATGCATTGACTAGAAATTCTGCAGTGTGTATGCGAGCGAAAAGGGCAAGGTACATAACGAATGTTCTTATAAAAACTCGTGAATATATTTTATTGAAAGTGAATATTTTATTATTCGGTTTATAAAAATATCTACCCAAGAAGATACATTTAGATATATTCTACTAAAATTAGAGGTTAAACGACTGTGAATTTTTACAGTAGCCATTTTTAATGCAGAAGGGATCTAATACTAAGCAGGTTAGTATTTTGTTTTGAAGCAAAATTATCCGTCTGACATCATGTACACCTGGAACCAAGAATATTATGTGTCGTATGCGATTTAAGCTCCGTCAAGCCGCATCATCATTCATTGACACGCAGCTCGTCCGGGTCTGGTGGGGAGAATTTTTTCATGACTGTTCTTTTGATAGTTCGATTTATGTACATATATATAAATTTTACTTTGGAGAAGAACGGCTTTACTTTTTCCTTCATTGATACCGTAATTGGCCCACGTTTCAGTTATGCAACATGTATAACATTTTCATAAATAGAAGGTGTAAAAAAGGTCTGCCGACTCGTCCGTGATGCGACGATGAATTCGAATTGTTGCGAACGCGCAATTTTCCATTTGGCGCCGCCACTTTACCCTATCTCGAAGGCCAGGCGAAGAAAACATAGTCCATGACGTCATCATGGCGTGAGGGTGACGTGACCCAGGATTTTGCAGTTAAAAGGGCGGCCAGATTTGACGATATTTGGCGACTTCCGGAATGCTCCAGAAACTTCTCGATAGAATGATTATTCTTTGAGATTCCAGAAGTTTCTATGGAGAAAATATAGATAGGCGTCATCGTTGAATGGCAGTTCAGTTGACGAATTGACATAAGCTACAGTGGACTGGGACGTTTGTCAGTGTTTTGATAATAGTAGCGGTTGTTTCATGAAATTATTTTCGACATTGTTTTGAGAACATTATCGCTTATTTTGTGTAATGAGTGGAGCATTTAAGTACCGTTTGATTTTACACTGTAAAAAAAAGCACTGTTAATTTTACAATAAAAAGCAATTTGGGCGCCAGGACTTTTTGCTGTAAATTTTACAGTACTACTGTAAAATTCCACTACACTTTTTACTGTTAATACTGTAAATTTTACAAAGAATTGTAATTTTTAAGGCAGTTTTTACTGTATTCTTTACAATACTTTAAACTGTATATTTTACGGTACTTCTGTAAAATTCTACTGTACTTTTTGCTGTATTTTTATAGCGTTTTATACCGTAAATTTTACAACAAATTGTAATTTTTACGGCAGTTTTTACTGTATATTTTACGGTACTTCTGTAAAATTCTACCTCACTTTTTGCTGCATTTTTTACAGCATTTTATGCTGTAAATTTTACAAAAAATTGTAAATTTTTACAGTGCTCTATACTATGTTTTCTACAGTACTCCTGTAAAATTCTACTGCACATTTTATTGTATTTTTTACATTGCTTTATATTGTATATTTTACCATACTCTTCTATCGCATATTTTACTGTATTTTTATAGTGCTTTACATTATAAATTTAACTGTATTTTTGTAAAATTCTACTACACATTTTGCTGCACTACCTAAATGCTAGAAAAAATGCCTAATTTTGACAGGATACTTTTAAATAGCTGATGGCATGTTAATCAAGCGTTTTTTTTTTTTTTTTTTGCATATTTGCATTTTTGTAATAGGATTTTTTGCTGCAAATTTTACCAGTGCTGCAAACATTTTACAGTATTAACAACTTTTTAAATCGCGAGTATTACAAAAATACTTTAGAATATGACATCACAAATTCTGCAGAATTTTTTTAAACCAAATATAAGTTTAAAACATTTTACATACGATGTTATATTTTAATGAATTTCTTTTTTTTCTTTTTTTTAAATCAATGCATTTCTATACTGCATTTGTTGTCCTCTGTAAAATATATAGAGTAGATATATTAGAAAAAAAATTAATTTAATTTGTAATTTTTCACTTTAAAGAAATATACTTTCAACTGTATGCAGCATTAATGAATTATTTATTAGACATAATTAAAATTAAATTCTAATAAAATAATTGGAAATTTAATAAGTAATTGTCAGATTTTTCTGGCTTTCAAGATAATTCTTATTTAATAATTTAGATATGTAGTTTTGACAATTCTAACTGCTTTGTCTTCCGTTACATATGTGATCTTAAAAGGAAGTTGTATACACTTTTATCGAATTTGTGTCATTATCAGAGAGAACAATAGATATTTTTTATCATGTATATGGGTACCATACAACTTTTCCAGGGGAGGGCAAACTCCAGAATAAAATGCATACACCGACAAGCTTGATGCCTGTCTCTGTGACCGATAACATCCCAGGGTTTGGACCCCCTATGTGTATGTGTATAAATTGTACAAGCCTAGTTTCGAAAATAATACACCAGGACTGATCAATGTTGAAAAGTGATTTACATTGAAATGCATTCGACACTTGAATCCTATTTGTAAGAAATTCTATTTTTTCCCATCGATTTTTTTTTCTTGCTTGTACATATAAGCCTTAAGTTATCGAAGCTATTTGGAATTATACATTTTGCTTAAAGAATAAAATTTTTCAGCTTATCAAAACTCCCAGTTATAGAAGTTCTAAGTTATCATGGTGTCATACATTTTTCTGATATATTATAATAGTTGGTACACTACACATCTGATTGATATGCTGGTGCCCTATTCCCTATATTGAGATGTTTATAATTCAAAATTCAAAAAGTTCAAATTTCATATCCAAACGACTTTTTAAACTAAACACAATTTTATGCAGTAATTGATTGTTGTTGTTGTTGAGACCCAGACCGTCCGACCTACCAGAAAGGTGTAAGGTAACTGTTTGGACGGCCGGGAAGTGCCACCCAATTTGGACCGGAACCCAGTGGGGGAGGCATCCACAGGGACCGTACCCTCCTTCCCCTACCACCAACCTCTCGGAAGGACATACGGACCCACATGTTTAACGTGATCGTACTCCGCGTGAACACGGCGGCAGTTTTGGCAGTGGCTGGAATCGAACCCGGGCCTACCGAGTGCAACTCCAACGCGCTAACCAATGGGCTACCGCGCCCGCAGTAATTGATTGTGCAAAAATCTATGGATTCATTTTGAAAAAAAGGAATACATATGGAAACTGTTAAATTTTCAGTTGTCTTTGTATAAACAATTCAAGCATACCCTTTAAACAGAACATTGCCTTTAAATAAACACTCAAGCAAACCCTTTAAACAGAAAATTAAATACAGGATAATGAAGTGTTTGACAAAATCAAAGGCGAAAATATTAAATGCAAGACTTTTATGATATATTTATTATAAAAATAAATTTATAAAATATCAAGGACCATAGTGAATTATCTGAAAATTTTAGGTAGAAAATTAAGAAATTTTTAAAAAAACTTTCGGATATTTAAAATAATGTTAGAAAATGAGGAAGTTTCAAACTATAAGGCAGAATGGGATCCCTACAATATCGATTGGAAATCGATATTGTAGATGTTTTAGAAATGATTACTGAAATGCTTAAGAAATATAACAAGGGTCACCCCCCCCCCCCCCCTCCCGTTTTAAAAAAAAAATAAATTCAGCAATATGTGCTATGTCATTAGAAAGTTATTTACCACGCACAGCAACATAATATTCCTCCAAAAAAGTTTATTTAAGCATTGAAATACTGTTGAAGAATTTGCATTTACATAATTATGTGCCATAAAATATGTCGCAATATCAACAGATTTTAAAAGCAATATAGCAAATCAGGGTGTAAAATAACTGGTATCGCATCGCTGTTGGTGATACAAAATCTGCTTTCTGTGATGAAGTCTTAAATATTTATGATCAAAGAAAGATATTGTTGGCTGCAAATTTGTTTTACTCATTCCATGTCATTCGCATACTAATACATGCAAGTGCTTCATCTAACAGAGATGCATCAAATTCCACCCGAAACAATGACTAAACTCATCTCTGTAAACACAGCACCATACAGCTTTAACGAATCCTGTTCTCTATGCATCCTAATACGCAACTTAGTAGCATTAGCCTCTCTGCAGCCAACAACAGCTGTAAAAATGCCAAAAAGAAAAGGACTTTACAAAATTTCCAAATATAAGCTATGTAATATATACTCATATTATGGTGTTACTGCTAGTATTAAATGTCAAATTAAAAACAAATACGGCAAATAACATCAAAAATCTATCTTTAAAGATTTTTATACCATCACTCGTCATCCCATCGTCAACAAGGATGTTAAAGTGTTCACAATTCCAGATGGTATCACCTATATATAAAAAAAGAGCAAGACAAATGAGATACATTTACTATAGCTACATATAAATGATGCAAGTTGTCATATATATGTGGATCACACTAAACACAAAGTATCAAGCAAGGTATTGGTGGCATAAAATTAGATTTTCACGATATTTCAAAAATTACCAACTAATAAACGGTACAAGACATTTAAAGCTTATAAATATTTTAACACAGAATATTTGCAAAACATGGGGTTCCTACAGCTGAGTATAGCAAATTCTGCAAAAACAAATAAAACAAAACTTTAGGTAGATATATTTTTAAACAAGAAAATTACTTTATACATGAAAATTATTAAAAAATCTTATGCAAACAGATAGCAAAATTAAAAAATATTGCAGCATGTACCATGGATAGAGTAAAATTGCAGATCTTTACAAAATAGCAACTAATAAATGGTACAAAACGTTAAAAGATCATAGTAAAGATAACAAGAAAGATCAATCATGCATAAAGCATTGACTATGAAACACTTTCCAACTTCAATGCAATTTTATTTAAACATCTCTAAAATGCGATACATTCCTCGGTAATATTTTTAAAATTATTATAATACTACAATAATTTATTATATTTGAAAACTCCATCGGAAACAAATGAAATTTATTCAAACGACGTCATCAAAATATAACACGCCTGGATCTCTCTATAAAATCAGCATTTCATTCATCACAATATTATAATTATTTTATTTAAATCTTAAGACCATGGAGGTACAAGTCATTAAACTCTATGCTTAAAACTTCATCGAAAAAATCGTCCTTCTCTCTGTAAAATCAATGAATATTTCATTCATATCAGTTATATTGCAGACTCCATGAGCTAAATAATTTTGCGTTAAAGAAATGCAGCCATTCTTATACAACTTATTCTACATATTTTGCTATTTACATTTTCCATAAGTGAAAAGTAGGCTTCGTTGTAAAAATAATCGAAGTTGGATGATCATTTAAACTCAAATATATTGTCATTGCGTTGTTTCAGTATGTAGATGCACATAATGTAAGCAAAGATAAAGCGGTTTTAGGACGGATACAACACTCAATATGAATTAAAAAGAACTTTAAAAATCACGATTTTGACACGAGATGGATGCCCTATATTATTTTGAAGTGGATCACGTGATCTCTTCCTATAATGGTCACGTGATCTCTTCCTATAATGGTCACGTGATCTCTTCCTATAATGGTCACGTGATCTCTTCATGTAATGGCCAGTCTCAGATAGTTGGAAACTGCCCTATTGGAGGAGTGGCCGTCGCTCGAATCTGCGATGGCTGATCACCTCATTGAAAGCATGGAAAATCGTTGTAAAGTTTGTGTGAAGGTCCGGGGTGGATACATACCATTGTTTGGTTTGTTTACCTTTAACCATAATTTTGTTAATGACCCAACTGTGACGTCATATAACTTACGAAGAGTAAATATTTTTTCATCTTTGTACATAATTCTTGTTTTCTTTAGTGCATAAATACATTTGCTGACTTCATGTACAATTTTGAGTTAATCAAAGCTTTACTTTTCCATTTTTGTTGATTTTACAGTCCCTGCTTAACTTTTGGAAGCCAGTGTAAGTAAAATCAATGAATATTCCACTCATATCACTTATATTCCTGACTCCTGAGCTAAATAATTTTGCGTTAAAAAAATTCAGCAATTCTTATCTAACTTATCTTACAATCGCTTGTTTTGTTTACATTTTGCATACTTTAAAATTAGGCTTCGTTGAAGAAATAATCAAAGTTTAGTGATCTATAAAATAAAATAAATATTGCATTTGCATTGGCACAGAATTTAGAAACACAAATAATATGCAAAAATAAAACAGTTTTAGGAGGAATGCAACACTAAATATAAATACAAGAAACATCCATCATGCATAAAACATTGATTATGAAACACATTCAACACTAATTTTATTTAAACATCCCTAAAATATATTTTTTTAATTATTAGAACTTCAATAACTTTTTTTACTACATCATTTTATTTGGAACTACAATAATTTATTTTACTTTGGAAATTAAAACCATGGAGGTAGGACTTTCTAACATCATGCTTAAAACTTCATTCAAACTGTATACAAATGACGGCATCGAACTATAAATCGTCTGTTTCTCCATGTAAAAGTAGTGAATATTTCATTCTTTACTTTTATTTCAGACTCCAGAGTTAAATAATTTTACTTGAAACAAATTCAGCAATTCTTACACAATTCATCTTATAATCACTTGTTTACATTTTACATTTATTAAAGTTAGGCTTCGTTATAGAAATAAGCAAAGTTTGATAATCATTTAAATTAAAAAAATTTGTAATTGCGTTGACACAGAATATAGATGCACAGAAAAAACACAACAATAAAGCGGTTTTAGGATGGATGCAACACTCAATATAAATTTAAAAGAATTTTGAAAATCACGATTTTTACTCTGGGACAAAAAGATGGATGCCCTATTTTGTTTTGAAGTGGGTCATGTGATTGATCTCTTCCTATTATATGGGTGTCATTATTTTCATTTTTATTTTAAAAACTACCGAATCTATTTTGCTGATTTTTTTTTATATATTTTATGGAATCATTTGAATATTACCTAAAATTTTCGAAATAATTTGTGAATTTTAACTTTGCTTAAAATGCACATTCTTTGCTGTATCTACGACAGTTGAATTTATCGTGAGCCTAGAATGTTGAACTTTGATTTGTTCAAATGTTTTGTATTTATGATATTTTTTGCTCTATGTGGAAGTCAGAATTGTGAGTAATATAAACAAACTAAGCTGGCTCTTTACATATTGCACATGGTATAACCTTTCTCGTGTTTCTGGTACTCCTGAATACTTTTATATTTTAGAGAGATAGGGGTATTCAGTCATTTTGTATGGGGCGCGGTAGCCCTGTGGTTAGCGCGCGGAAGTTGCACTCGGTAGGCCCGGGTTCGATTCCCGCAGCTGCCCAAACTGCCGCCGTGTTCACGCGGAGTACGATCACGTTAAACATGTGGGTCCGTAAGTCCTTCCGAGAGGTTGGTGGTAGGGGAAGGAGGGTGCGGTCCCTGTGGATGCCTCCCCCACTTGGTTCCGGTCTAAATTGGGTGGCACTTCCCGGCCGTCCAAACAGATACCTTACACCTTTCTGGTAGGTCGGACGGTCTGGGTCGAAGAAGAAGTCATTTTGTATTTTTCGCAGAGTATAAAGGGATATATTGTGGAGTGTTTGAAGAAGAAATTAGGCTAAATAAAAGAAGAGTTTTATTCGTATTGTCAATTGGCCTTTCAGTTATTCAGATGATAGTGACACATTTTTTCTTCAAAGAATTGTAAAATGATATTTTTGTGTGAACACATTGTCTTAGTAATGCAGACTTTGCGTGTATCACGGTTTTAAAAAAATGATCATACAAAATCTAATTATTGTTCATTTTATCGTAAATAGTCTTTGCTGCATATTTTCTACTAAACTTTGTTATCATTAATTATTGAGTTAATTAAAATTCTATTTTTTTTCCCCTTAAATGTTTAAGAATCAAGTCAAAATTTTATGATCTTCGTGAAATTTAAAAAAAATATATATAACTCATAACCTATGATGTTTATGAACATGATTACGTTAGTATTCAGATAAGATTATAAGAAAAATTAAACAATTGAATTTAAAAGGTTTTTTCACAAGTTAGGCTCAAGATCATGACGAGGGGTAAAGCAATCACCTAGGGCGCCATTTCACAGGAGCAGCAAAATTTAAATAGCTAATATAATTAAAGTTATTAACTAAAATAAAGTTTTAAAAACTATAATTAAAGTTCTTGAAACAAAGCACCGTGCTTTATTCAAAAGTTAATTGTGAAACCAGAGGGTCAAAAGAAATATGATGCCTTAGTTAGTACTCGGAAAATGTAAACAATTTCAATAATGTATCCTCTCACGACTAGGATTCAACACATGGTTGACAATCCATATAAATGAAATTGAAAATGTGCCTGTCTCTATGTTTGTCTCATCATCACGGGAGAAAGGCCCATTGGATGAAATTCTGCGGGGAGTCTTGAAATAGCCCCACTTAAAATGGAGTCGAGTCCATGTTTCGAGTTTCAAGACCAGAGGTTGTCGAGATATTAATGAAAAAGAAATTTTTCATAGCGTTCTCCTCTCTAACTCCCTGGTTTCTCCAAACGAAAAAGGTTGGAAAATCGCTGATTTAAAACATAAAAGTGAATTAAAACTCTATCTCTGAGTTTGGATGGAGTTTATCGCACGTATCAGTCACATTTGAGAAACATGAATTTAAATGGAAACTCAATCACCATGGTTTATTTTTCACTGGCTCTTACTCAACAATGAAAGGTATTAAGAAATCAAAATGGTTATTTGTTATTAGCATTTTATGAGGAAGATTATTTATATCATGTTGCTCAGCAACGCAATTCAATCAAATGTGTTTGTTAATTATTTTTTTGATTTGAATAATAAATGGATATAAAAATATTTCTTATAAATGAACAGTTTGATTTTTCTTTTCATTATATTAATTACGAACTAGTACATCACTTTCGTTTATTTTAGCAAAGAGTTTTCAAACTTATATATTGTGCTTAGCCAATAAACTCATCTAGCTGATTGTTGAAATAGAATAAGAGTAGAATGGTTATATCTTCTAATACAATTTTAGTGTTTTCATTTAGTATGTACATACGGGATCAGGATGTTTCATTCTTCAGATCTGCGAATTCAGATCTACGAATTGGATGGGATATCGCTAACTTGGCAACTTTTCTTAAACGTTGTCAAATTGATGGAAATGTCGCCAAATTGATAAAAACGACGCTAAATAAATGGAATGAATTTTGTTTTGTTAGAAAAGAGTGCTGAATTTATGTTTCGGTAGCATTTGTCTGTCAATCCAACTGTCCTACCTTAGTAACACATTTAGCGAATTTTTAAAATGTCACCAAATTGATAAAAATGTTTGAAAATACATAAAAATATTTTGAAATTGATAAATTTGCACTAAATTAACGAAGTTAATATTGTTTTGTTAGGCTCATTTTAAGTTTGTTTTATATACTCTGTACGAAGACCGAGTATGCTGTTAGTAATATAATAAAAAAATCTAATGTGAGTAGCACATGACTTTCTCTGCAGACTCAAATTCATTATTTCCTTATTTATTTAATAATTCATTACATTGAGTTTAATTGCACAAAATAAAACTAAATTTGCATTTTTAATTCAATTTTGGTGTTTATTTGGTAACTGGACATTTTTCCAATGGCGGCATAGCAAAAATGCGAAAAATCTCAAATATCTCGATAACGGTTGGTCCTAGAATAATAGAGTTGTTCATATTATTTTCCTCATCCAAAATTACGTATAGAACAAGCATTTAATGGATACATTTAAACATACGTATTCTTTTTTTTTTAGATTTTTGCGGGCCATTTCGTAAAAAAAGGCAGGTTGTTCTTTTCCGAATCGTACCAAAATTTAATCGGCACCATAGTAAATCGGCACTGTATCCAACAGGTAACTTATCTACCAAATTTTGTGAAATTTGGTCAACTAGTATTTCAGCTAGAGTGGATACATGAAATTTTTACGGGCCATTCCTCAAAAAAAACGGCGGGTTCTGTTAGTACGAATCCTACCAAAAGCTAATCAGCACCATGGTCTCACCAAAGTGACATACCTACCAAATTTTATGAAATTCAATCCAGTAGTTTTTTAGTTACAGTCGATACATACATTGCACAGACAGACACACACACACACACAGACGTCACGCTAAGAATAGTTTTTCGTATTCTAGAGGTCCCGAAACGTGTAGATCTTTCGAAAACTCGAGTTGCGATTTTGAGTATGATTCCAGTACTTTTCCTATACATTACCATGTATTGCAGGGAAAGTAAAATATTTGATGTGGGCTTTCTCTGCAGACTTATATCCACGCTCTCTTTATTTTAATTAAATTTAATTCACTTTTAATTCAATTTTCGTTCTCATTTGGTAGACACTAGCTAATATATTTTTCAGGAAATTAAAATTCAATATAAACAAATAAATACTTTATTAATAAATGAAAATTAAATGAAGACCTTGTTCAGCTCTCTAATGGTGCTCATGCCCTGCCGATTCGCTCCATTGCACCGATAGATGGCGCTCCATTTTTTTCAGTGACTTTCTGTAAACATTTTAGCAGATATATTTTCAAATAAATACAGTCATTTTTGCTGATTACTGCAAAACTCCTTTTTTTTGCAGTGTATGTTGTTCCTGTTTACTTTGTGCTTGTGAATAAACGTAAATTATCCATAAACTTGGACTCATTCTTGTATCCTGCGTGTACAACCACGATTCTGGAGGATACGTTTGTAATAAAATCTATTCCATGAGAACTTGGGGGAATTCAAGATAATTGAGTTGTAGAAGTTCTTTCCAATTGGAAAGAACTCAAACGCGATAAATAATAGAAGCAGCGCCTTTTTGGGTTAGGACAAGGGAATTATATAAGACAATGAATAATGACTCTCTCGATCGTTTCTTTCCTCATGAGTCACGTTCAGTGATTTGTGTCCGCTCAACATTCACAAAGTTTTAATGGCTCTTGAAAATTTCAAAAGCACGTTTAAACTTATATTTGTGTACTAATAAACTGAATACGTTTGATGGACGTTTTAAACACTTTACAACATAGTTAAAAAGTATTTATGACTTTGTTCATTCTGCCTGTTAGCCCGATAACTGCCGGAAAAATGACTTTATCAAGATAAAATTTTAGTATGTTGTTCAGACGGTCTGTGGCACTGATATAAATAATCCTTATATCACCCAATCAGTTTTGGGTGGAACCCGGGTGGAAAAATGAACTACATTGAACCCTATGGGACCTCATTTTTCAAACATTTTTTAAGCGAATTTAAAATTCACAAATGGCTTCGAAAATTTTAGGAAATATTCAAATAATCCCATAAAATATATAAAAAAAATTTCAGCAGAATATATAGTCAGTAGTTTTTCAAATAAAAATTAAAATAATAATGACACCCTTTATAAGAAGAGATCTTGTGACCATTATATGAAGAGATCACGTGACCCACTTTAAAAAAAAGTAGAGCATCCATCTTGTGTCAAAATCGTGATTTTTAAAGTTCTTATTAATTCATATTTAGTGTTGTATCAAGCAAAACTAAAACCACTTTATTTTTGCTTAACTTCTGTGCGTTTACATACTGAAACAACGCAATTACAATATATTTGAGTTTAAATGATCATCCAACTTTGATTATTTCTACAGCGAAGCCTAATTTTCACTTATGGAAAATGTAAATACCAGAATGAGTTGTATAAGAATGGCTGCATTTCTTTAACGCAAAATTATTTAGCTCGTGGAGTCTGCAATATAGCTGATATGAATGAAACATTCATTGATTTTACATAGAGAAGAAGACGATTTTTTCGTTGAAGTTTTAAGCATAGAGTTAAATGACTTGTACCTCCATGGCTTTAAGTTTTTTAATAAAATAAATTATTATAGTATTGTGATGAATGAAAGAAATGGAAAAAAGTTTATGAATGAAATGCTGCTTATATAGAGAGAGCCAGGCGATTTATATTTCGATGACGTCATTTGAATAAAGTTCATTTGTTTTCGATGAAGTATTCAAATATAATAAATTATTGTAGTATTATAATAATTTTAAAAATATTGCCGAGGAATGTATCGTATTTTAGAGATGTTTAAATAAAATTGCATTGAAGTTGGAAAGTGTTTCATAATCAATGCTTTATGCATGATTGATCTTTCTTGTTAACACTTTACAACAGAATTGATAACTGTTTATGACTCGGGTGATTCTGCCTGTCTGTCTGTTCGCACGATAACTACCGTAGAAATGACTTTATCAACATGAAATTTTAGACGGTCTGTGGCACCAATTGGAATGTAAATGAATAACATCACCCCGTTGGTTTTGGATTGAACCCTGATTGAAAAAGTGAAATACATTGACCCCTATGGGACCTCATTTTCAAACATTTTTTAAGTAAAGTTAAAATTCACAAATTGCTTCGAAAATGGTAGAAAATATTCAAATTATCCCATAAAATATATATAAAAAATTCAAGCAAAATTGATGCGGTAGTTTCTTAAATAAAATTAATATAATAATGACACCCATATAATATGAAGAGATCACGTGATCCACTTCCAAATGAAATTGGGCGTCCATCTTTTCATCCCAGAGTCAGAATCGTGATTTTTAAAGCTCTTTTAAATTTATACTAGGTGCTGCATCTGCTTTATTTATGCTTATTTTCTGTGCATCTATATTCAGTGCAAGGCAAGAACATTATTTTTGAGTTTAAATGATCATCACACTTAAATTATGTCTACGACCAAGGCTCATTTGAATGGATTCAGAATGTAAGATGAGCTGTATAAGGATGAGCAAAATTATACATCTGCTCTAATAGAGTCGAACTTAATAGTGTTTGTTTCGTTTTCTCCCAAGATATGCGGCGAGAATTTTGAAGATCCCTTGATGCATAACGAATACTGGAATACAGGGATCGCTCATTGTGACGTCAGAATGGAAACGTGTACGTGAAAGTAAAGTTAAATATATTTACTTTCCGATCAGTTTTTTTTATATAACTGTCAAAAAATGGGCCTTTAAAGTGTTTCCCGAATCTAATAAAGAGAGGGGTCTGCTCTGAATGCCAAACGACTGCTGGGATTAAAAAAGAGGCATCTCATAACCTTCTAGACACGCACTTTTCCCTCCATACTTTCATTCTTTTTCCGCTCTGTTTGGGAGGTTAGAGAATGGGTGGTAAGTATGGGGGGAAGCTCCATAATGTTTTCGATCAAGTGTTCAAATATAATAAATTATTGCAGTATTATGATAATTTTTAAAACATTGCCGAGGAATGTATCGCATTTTAGAGATGTTTAAATAAAATTGCATGGATGTTGGAAAGTGAAGTTTCATTGAATTTTCATTTCATCATTTCATTCCAAAAGTGTTTTTGGAAGAGATGATACATTAGTAAAGTAGTGTATCCCATGGAAATTCTCAAATTTATTATTGTGGTGAAAGAAAGTAAACACTGGAGTTTATAATTAGAAAATGACCCAGAATGAACCGTGAATCGAATGGTTGTTCATTGCCTCATTATAACCCACCATTATTTCTCTGTGCGAGTTCCTAAAATATAATTATTAATTAACATACTACACAATGAAATCCATTATTTCAACTTTTAAAATAAACATTATTTATTACACACATTATGATTATAAATAAACTTGCATTACTTTTATACTCTTAAGGAGGAGAACCAGCACGTATGAGAACAGGATTTTTATATTTGCTCAAAATCATATATCTGTCCTAATATTATTAGCAGATTGGCACGGATCTCTGTTTGTCGTCTTAGACTTTGAAAGTCACTGTTGGGCCTCCATTGCTGTTTGTCATGACAAGTGATACACACTTTAATTGACCCCGGCCGTCCAACTAGTTACTCTAAGTCCTCTGGACGAGTCGGACGGTCTGGGTCTTCAACACTTTAATTGACCCATGTCATCGCTACTGGAAGGTTGGATTCTAATGGTCGAAAAGCCACCTTCTTGGCTCGCAATCTGTTACACAACACTCTTCGGCGGTGATTATGAATTCACTGAATATATATTGTTGAACTTTCTCTGCTTGTTGCCACATCATTTTTCCTGAGGTCCAGATACGCCCTCAGTATCTTAATGGTTGATCCTCAGGCGATGAAGCAACACTTCTTCATTGGCCACCATACTATTCAATCTGCTTGGTTTCTGCCTTGACCCCGAGATTTCTGATCCAACTACACCTATAACTTATGTGTGAATTTATTGGGATCATGACCTCCGGGATCAGGACTGTCGCAAAATGGCGTCTACGAGCCTGCGCTTTGTTTCGCAGTTATATATCGTAAATCTTCGTAAAATTCAGACTGCATAAATGTCTCCAGGTCTCACAAATATGTTTCCAGAAATGTATTTCAAAACTTCTTGAATATGTTTCAGACAGTCTTTGAAAGGATGAACGTAGGTATGTTTTTAGGATTTAAAAAAACAATTAAAATTTTGGAAACTTCTGAATGACGGATTCCGTTTAGAATCAATATATTTCTAATACTCACTGATAATAATAATCGCACCCAACTTATTTCGAGACGCTCAACTAGTTTGTGACATATCTTTTTCCGTAGTTTCATATATGTTCACATGCATATTAACACTCGCATAAACATGCTAGGACACACATAAACATACTGCCACATACATAAACTTCTAACACACCAAATATACTAGCGTAAGCGTACACAAGCATATTAACGCACACGTAAATATATTAACGCACGCATAAATATATTAACGCACACATAAATATATTAATGCACACATATGACGCACACATATATATTATGCATACTAATTCAACATATACATTATAACATGCATATAAACTTCTAACACACGTCTGCCTGAGATCCTATTTTCTAAAATAGTATGCCGGATATGTAGTAGTAGTAGTAGTAATAATAGTAGGGGGTACTGTAGGTTATCCTACAGTAGTATATCACTACTGTTATGTCATTTCAAAAGGAAGATCACTCAGCATGTGGCGTCACACGGAGAATTTTCCAAAACAAAACACTCGTTTGCTTAGTAATATGGAAATGTTCATTATTTCTGCATTAAAATCGGCTACTTTGGAAATTGACAAGCGTTTAACCTCTCATTTTAGTCTCAATTTATCTTCTTGAATAGATATTTGTAATGGACCGGAAAATAATATAATATCACTTTCAATACAATACATAAACAAGTTTTCTTTAAGAAAAATTTTATGTACCTTTCCCTGCACACTAGCATATACATTGCAGAGTTTCTAGTCAATGTATACGTCATTTGAATAAAGTGCATTTTTTTCTATGTTTTTAAGTTTCCAAGTAAAACAAATCATTGTATTATTGTGATTATCAAACAAAATATCACCGCTAAATGTTTCGCATTTTAGAGATGTTTAAATAAAATTGCATTTCAGCTGGAAAGTGTTTCATAATCAATGTTTTATGCATGAATGATCTTTCTTATTAAAACACGTGACTGTCCATCTGCGAGTCCGCTCTATAGCGTTATATGAAACCTATAATGATTTTATCCTAATAAATGAGATAGAGCGACGCCAAAACTGCAGCTTTTGTTAATATGTCACATTTAAATGTGTTAATATGTAGTGAATGTAATGTGCTGCATACCATCTGATGTTATGATATGAATCGTCTTATCCGTTACCAGAAAATCAATTTTTCCTGGACATGCAAGGAAGAGGTGACAGAAATTGTTTCCAACGCATACCGCAATCGCATTCTTCTCCAGCTTCGAGAGGACGCTCAGAAAGGGATTTGCTCAACACCCTGGAGGATGTGGGAAGACTGGACGTCGTTGACCAAAAGTCGACCAGGAAAGGGGGAGGGAGGCATCACTTTCGTGCTCAGAATCAACTTCGAATGGATCGCATACCTCTGACATCAGCTCAAGGAATAGTTTCGAAAGAAAATGTTTTACTTTTAACACGGACGTATGAAAGATTACTATATGGAAATTATTTCATCCCAACTCACTGAGTGCTTTCGTTCTAAAAAATATTAAATAAAAGTGATGCCTAATGATAGACAGCACGATGCTTTAAATCGGAATATTTAATACGATCGCCTGTAGCGTCCCTGATATACTAATCATTTTTTCTCTTTTCTATGGAAGGAAAATGAAAAATGGAATACGTATTTAACGGCACAAAAGATGGGAATAAAAATTCTAATTTTGTTACGTGTTTGAAAAATTTAAAAGTCTTTCGAGAAATAAATTTCCTTACGCTCCGAGAAATAAAAGAATAGAAGATCTAGACTGGAGCAACTCGTTCTTGTTCTAGCAAAAATAATATCCCTGCGAAAACAGGTCGCTTAATATTTACTGTCTAGCAATTGCTCGGGTCAAAATTTGAAAATGATACTCAGCCTGAATATGAATGCACATTCTTTGTAGCGTTGAAAGGGTCGCTGAACGTGTTTCCCGCAGAAAAGGAGAGGGTATGCTATTGCGAACATAAGCGAAAGTGAGGTGGACACTGTCAACCATTTCGTGTCAGAAACAATATTTCTTTCTAGGAAGCGGCGAAGGAAGTTTTTTTAAGATGCAACATTTTACTTATGCATTATTTTACTGCATTAAAAGGAAGTTTATGCTATCGTCGGATGTCAATCATAGTAGCTCATAGATACCATAAAATAATATATATGGCGTGTGGATATAATATTTAAAAAATTAGACATAGATATTATATTTAAAATATTTTAAAATATAGCTATAGCGCCGGAAGGATGCTCTAAAAGGTAATTGCAAGGAATAGCAAATATGCATCATGTTGTGTTATAATACCGTTTGTCAGTGGCGTAGCGTGAGACTGGGGAAGCTGGAAATTTGACAAAACATTGGGTATTACAAGTGAAATTCAGATTAGGATTCGCATTTTCATAAGTTTTATTTCAATAAGTTTTATTTATGGGTGAATAAAATAAAATAATTTTACATGAAAATGCAAAGAGTGGAACGAGATTTTAAAATGCTGCCTATGTAAGATGAATACATACAAAATACAACATTTTAGGTGTTTCTAAATTAGATCAACATTTACAATCATTTTTACTTTATGCATAATGTATAAGGAAAGTATTCTGACGGGGTCGAAAATTCGAATTCGAGTTTTCGACGGGAGAGCACGTTTCAAGCACCTGATCACGAATCAAACATTTTTGAAGTGATGTCTGTCTGTGTGTGTGTGAAAGTATATGTGTGTATGTGTGTGTGTGTGTGTCTGTGAGTCTGTAGAGACGATAACTGACGAACGAATAGACCGATTCGAACCAAATTGGGTACAAAAATCACAATCCGTAAACACTGGAAGCCTATTGTTTTTATACGCAATCGAATGTTCAGAACCTCCCTAAATTTTCCAGTGAAATTTTGAAAAAATCGTCAAAAAATCAAAACCGCTCATAAAGTTAGGCAAATAGACATTTCTTATGTAATTTTTCATTAGAAAACGATTGACATAAATTTTAAAACGCTAACATGAACCGTTCTTGAGATATTGCACATTTTTCAAAAAAATTATCAAAAAGTTATATAAAATAAAAAAAAAATATTTCCTATTGAGAAACATGTTCACTTTTCATATGTAATACCATGCAATTAAATTGGGTGACATCATTCTCGTGGATCTAGCTCGTTCCATTCATGAAAAAAGATACTTTGTGTAATACTTCTGTATTTGAACTCCAATAGTCATTTATCTGCTGTAAGAATAACTTATTTCTCCATCCATAACGCTTGGCGAGATTTTGGCGACGAATTTGGCGGAATGTCGCCCACTTGGCGACATTTTTAATTGTTGCCAAATTAACAAAAATCTCGCCAAATTGATAAAAATGACGCTAAATCAATGAAAATGACGACTCATTGAAGAAAATTCAATATCTTGGAGAGAATATAAGTATCTACTATAAGGATAACATTTTTAACACTTTACAACAAAGTTGAAAAGTGTTTATGACTTTGTTCATTCTGTCTGTCTGTCTGTCTGTCTGTCTGTCTGTCTGTCTGTCTGTCTGTCCGTTAGCACGATAACTGCCGTAAAAATGAGTTTATCAAAATGAAATTTTAGTATGTTGTTCAGACGGTCTGTAGGACCTATGGGAATATAAATAAATAATATCACCCAATTAGTTTTTTATTGAACCTGGGTTGAAAAAATGAAATACATTGAACCCTATGGGACCTAATTTTTCAAACATTTTTTAAGTAAATTTAAAATTCACGAATTGCTTCGAAATTTTTAGGAAATATTCACATTATCCCATAGAATATATAAAAAAAAATTCAGTAAAATATGTTAAGTAGTTTTTTAATTAAAAAAATTATTTAATATAGGGAAAAAAACAAATTCAATTAAATTCTGACTTTGGGATATCTTCCAGAAAGAAAAGAGAGAGATATTATATAATAAATATCTCTCCATTTGTTTAAACGTTTTGCATATGGGAGTGGCTTCATATTTTAAGATAAATTTGGTAGATAACAATTTTTCATTTTTTTAAAATTTTATATAACTCTTCATGATAAATTTAATTGATGGCATTTTAAATGCACTTTCCTACGTCCTAGAAAGTTAAAATTTGGTACACAGCTTAAATTTGTTGAACATTTTATTCGACAAAAATTTGATGGATCTTTAAATATAGATTATACATTTTTTTCGAAATGGCCTGAAAATAATCCCCGTTCACTTCTATAAATCATTGGTGTAATATTGTTAAAAATTCTGATGTGGACAGCACATGTCTTTCTCTGCAGACTCATATTCGTTCTCTTTATTTATTCAATGATAATTTGAGTTTATCTGCACAACATAAGTATTTTAAATGACATTGAATTTACACGTTAAACTTAAATTTGGTTCTCATTTGATAGCTGGACTTATTGTCAAAGGTGGCGTAGCGAAAACGCGAAAAAACTAGAATATCTCAAGAACGGCTAGTCCTAGAGTAATGGAGTTAGTCTTATTCTTTTTGTTGTCAAAAATCACATATAAAATAGGAATTTAATTGATATAATTGAGCACACGTAGTCTTTTATTTTTATATATAACGATTTTTGCTGGCCATTTCGCAAAAATAGCCCGTTCCTTTTTCCCGAATCGTAGTAGAATAACCCACAAATGCTTTATATACAAAATTTTGTTAAATTTGGTATATAAATCACTTGTAGGTTATTGAATATTATACTCCAAATTTTGTTAAATTTGGTTCATTAGTTTTTAGCTAGAGTGGATAAAGGCAATTTCTGCGGCCATTTCGCAAAGAAGGCAGATTCTTTTATTACGAATCGTACTATAATCTAATGAACATCAGGATTTCCCACAAAAAACATACCTACCAAATTGTATGAAATTCGGTCCATTAGTTTTTCAATTAGAGTGGATGTAATATCCACACAGACACACAGAAACATACACAGATACACCCTTACACACACAGACGTCTTCCTAAAAGTAGTTTTTTCGTGTTCTAGAAGTCCCAAAACGTGTAGATACTTTGAAAATTCGAGTTCCGATCTTCGGCACGATTCCAATACTTTGAGTACATACACATACACATATATATTATCTGTGTATTATCTGTGTATCTAAATTCCGTGCCTATGCAATTACAATAGTTGTGATTTTAAATGATCCCTAAACTTTCATTATTTCTTCAAGGAAGCCTAATTTTAACATATGCAGAATGCAAATATCTCAAGCGATTGTAAGATGAATTACATAAGAATTGCTGAATTTTTTTCACACAAAATTATTTAGCTCTGGAGTCTGGAATACAAGTTATATGAATGAAATATTCATTGATTTTGCATAAAGAATCAGATGATTTATATTTCGATACAGTTTTAAATATTTAAGTATAATAAATTACTGTAGTTCTGTGATAATGTAAAAGATATTACCACTGAATGAATCACATTTTAGAAATTTTTAAATGAAATTACATTTCAGTTGGAAAGTGTTTCATAATCAATGCTTATGCATGATTGATCTTTCTTGTTTCTACCTGTAAAAGTAGTAAATTCATTGCATTATTTAAGGAAAGTCATGTGTTGCCCACATCAGATTTTTTATTAAATATGAAGTCATGGTCGCCCATAGGGGAGGTAAAGGAGGGGATCACTCTCTCCTTTGAACATTCAATATAACAAAGGCAAGTGTTAAGCCAGTCGATGTAAAACATCATACGTTTGAGTTTGCCCCCCCCCCCCCCCCCTCCTCCTGGAATGAGTTTTACAGGCGCCTATATATATGAAGTAGAAATATGTTAGAATATTATTAGGAATCTATGGAAAAAATATATCAGTTTTGTAAATATAAACAGCTAGAACTAACCAAATAAAGCAATTCAAAGGAATGCACAAAGGAATGGGCGAGAAATATATCTAGAACAAAAGCTTAGTTGAAAATCACTGTAGTCAACACTGTCCTTAAACAATTTTGTATATTAATTCTTTACAAATACTATACTTTGAAAATATGAAAATATCTAACCACAATATCCTTAAAATCCTCTCGAAAATGGCCGATGGCTTTTGTTTAACTGAGATTCTCGTGTAACGTGAATTTTAAAGGGAATTCAGATTTATGCTTCGTAAATCCCCCAAATACGCAAACGGATGCTTCGCCATATTGCTGCTACTTCACAAACTCTACTTAAGCTTAATGGTAATCATTATTAGTGTGTTTCTTCATCTTAATATTGTTTAAATTTAGGGGAATGTCATTCGTGGAAAACGACTCCTATTATTTAGTATTGCATATGACTTTTTCTGCAAAGATTAATTAATAGAACCCTATTTGACCCAAAATGGCGGATCCGCTAGCCTTGCCTAAGACATTTTCATTCATGAAACATCACGTCCCATATCCAATCATTGTCTTGAACATTCAACGCTGTTTATAAAGGATTAAATGTGGGGGGAAGCAATTGCCACACGTTTCTGGAAGCTAGTTTATAGTTCTAGCTTATCAACCAGTGCGGAGTTCAACAGTTGGGCAGTCTAGGTGGTTCTTTCAATGCACGGTGAAAGATAGATGATTTCAAATTCTAGATGTGCATTTTAATGGGAATAAATACTTTGAAACGTCTCATTTCAAGTAAATAAAATGTATCAATTTTCTAAAAGAAGACAAATATATTCGCAAAGTTATATTAAAAATAGTATAAATAAAAGCATCTTTAAATTAGATTTTAAACAGGGGAGGCTCAGTTTCTGAGACTCAATAGACTGATACGCCACGGTTTCCGACATCGGAGCAATACAATCTGCAGCACCCCGGATATACAACTGCGCAGAGGCCCCAGCAAAAACTTTAAACTTCCGATTCCTAAACGTTCTTTTCAAGAAAGTTTTTAAGTGGACAAACACAATTTAAGCGTATTTCCTTTAAAGCACACATGTCCCCTTTTGAAAAAATAAAAAAACTTATAGGACCTCATACTTCAAACATGTTTTAAGCAAAATTAAAATTCACAAATTGCTTCAAAATTTTTGAGAAATATTCAGATTATTTTATAAACTTTATAAAAAAAATTCAGCAAAATAGGTTGGGTAGTTTTTTAAATAAAAATTAAAATAATAGGAAGAGATCACGTGACTCACTTCAAAATAAAATAGAGCATCCATCTTTTGTCAAAATTGCGATTTTTAAAGTTCTTTTAAATTTATACTGTTGCATCCGTCCTAAAGCCCCTTTATTTTTGCGTATTTTCTGTGCATGTATATTCTGCGCCCACGCAATGACAATGTTGAGTTTAAAGGATCATCCAACTCGGATTATTTCTACAATGCAGCCTCATTTTAAGGGATTCAGAATGTAAACAAATAATTGTAAGATGAGTTGTATAAGACTGGCTGAATTTTTTCACCCAAAATTATTTAATTCTGGAGTTTGGAATAAAAGTGTATGAGTGCATTCACCGCTTTTGCCAGACGATTTTACAGCATTGCCTTTTTTGACGAAGTTTCCAAGTAAAATACATGATTGTACTGTGATAATTTAATAAATATCGCCGCTTAATGTATCGCATTTGAGAGATGTTTGAATAAAATTTCAGTTGTAAAGTGTTTCATAATCAGTGCTTTATGCGTGATTGATCTTTCTTGTTTTTAATTTCTAATGTCAACATCGATTTCGAAACACACTCTCGAAAACGTGGTCTATTATGAGTTGCTATGCATAACTTTGGTATGCATAGAAATGCCATTCATCTTAATTGCGTTCATTTTCTTTTCAGGGTCTACTTTTTTTTCATTTCCACGGTAAATGTCTCACAAATGAGCACACTTAATGAACACACTTAATGAGCAGCCCGTTTAATGAACACACTTTACAGCCCATTCAACTGATGATCCCTGAATTATTGTAAAAAATCCTCGTTTTAAGAACATCCAACATTTCGATAGCAACTGCTAAAGGATTGAAACTGCTAAAAGGCGAAGCACTTTTAAGAGAATAATTGTGTTAATGTCCTAGTGAGTTCCCTTTTAATGGTTCCCTTTGACATGAATCGAAACTATCCAGTTCAGAGCCCGCTTTTATAAAGCATTCAACTTCTCGGGTCGCGCCTTCCCTGCAATACATGCTCATTAACAGGAAAAGTATCGCAGCTTGGACAGATCGACATGTATCCAGATCGATGTAACACGAAAAACCTATTTTTAGCAGGACTGTGCAATGCATTGTTGCGAAGCGTATCTTTAAGACGGACAAACAGAAAGGCTTAACAAAGTCATAAACGCTTCTCGAGTGTGTTTTGAAGTGTTGCAAATGGAAACTTTTCCTGCAATTGGTTAAGGGATATGTCAGCGAATCAAAGGTATTGATTTATGTGAAGACTGCATTCTTCCGATGACCCGAATGAAAGTGTATCATGACCCGAGATAATTCCTTTCATATAGATCCCCCTTGAGCCTCATCAACGCGATTCTACGGTACATACGGTATATCAGTGGTTTTATCTGTAAATCATGCATCTATAAAACATAAAGTTTGGACATGCTTTTTTAACCTATCCCTAGAAATATAAATAATTCCGGATTTTAAACATGTCCTGCTTACCAGACTGGGCGGATCTGTCCAGAAACTTGCTTATGCCGTGTTTCATGAAGCAGTAACATTTGAAATTCAAACGAATAAACCGCGAATTTATTCATTAATAACGAATGAAATCATTTATCTGCTATAAAAATAATTTATTTCTCTAGCTATAACGCTTGACGAGATTTTGGCGACGACTTTGGAGGAATGTCGCCAACGTGGTGACTTTTTTAAATGTTGCAAAATGAACGAAAATGTCGCCAAATTGATAAAAATGAAGCTAAATCTATGTAAATGACGACTCATTGCTGAAAATTCAATATCTAGTAGAAAATAAAGAATCTACGAGTACTATAAGAATAACCTATTTTCTAGTCCGTGACGTTTGGATAAAATTTTGGTGATGAATTTTTCGGAATACCTCCAACTTGTTATGTTTTCAAATGTTACCAACTTGACGAAAATGTCACCCAATTGATAAAAATATGCCAAATTGATGAAACTAACGCTGAATCAATGACATGACTACTAATTGATAAAAATTCAATATCTTGGAAAGAACATAAGAATAGATTATAAGAACAACCGTCCTTCCATCCGTAACGCTTGGCGAAAAATTTTGCCGAACGCCGCCAACTTGGTGACGTCCTTAAATGTTGCCAAAGTGACAAAAATGTCGCCAAATTGATAAAAATGAAGCCAAATGAGATGTAATGCTCCGCAAATTCTGATTTCCGTCATACGACGGGTATACCTTCTAGTATATGAGAAATGTTCTTTTCTCCGATGCTGATGTATTTGACCAACTTGGCAATATTTCATCCCAGATTGATGAAAATTACGTCAAAATTACAAAAATGACGCTAAATTCATGAAAATATCGCCTAATGGATGAATAAATCTTTAAAATATTTTAATGCATGGACGCTTATTGAGGATGCTATCCATATGGATAATTATTATTTAAGACTTGTGTGAAATATAAGTGAATTGGGTACTTTGGCTAAAAGTAACCGGACACTCCTCCGGAAAAGTGGGCATGGTTGTGTACGTCATAGAAGGAGATAAAACTGAGCACCGCAATCTCGAGCGGTCATAAACGTGCGTTAGAAAGACAATGTGTAAGTCGGCAGAGCTGAGTGAGGTTGTACGTGGCATGTTAATTGGATGCCATCGATGCAACAAATCGGTTCATAACATTTCGTCATTAGTGCAGGTGTCTCGATCAACTGTAAGTGATGTCATCGTAAAATGGACACGTCTGGGATCTACAACTGCAGTAAAACGGAATGGTATGCCGCAGAAACTCACAGATCGCAGCCGTCGAACCTTGAAGAGAATGGTGCTCAAGAATCGCAAGGTCCCGGTCTCAGAGGTCTGGTGGTTCCAGAATGCAGCCGACTTCGTCTATAACACCAGAACTGTTCGTCGGGAGCTGAAAAAAATAGGTTTTCATGGCCATGCAGCCCCACACAAACCCAACATCCGCACGGTCAACGCGAAACGTTGGTTGCAGTGGTGCAAAGCCCACCGCCATTGCAGTGAAAACAAGTACTTTGGAGTGATTAATCCCGCTACACTGTCTGGTAGTCTGACAGACATGTCTGGGTAACTGTAACTGCAACTAACTGTACCAGCTGTAAAGTTTGGTGGCAGCGGCTTCAAGGTTTGAGGCTGATTTTTATGGTTCGACCTGGGGCCCTCAGTTCCTGTAGCGGGAAACATGAACGCTGCAATGTATGTTGACATACCTGACAACCTTGCACTTCCAACTCTCTGGCAACCGTTCGGCAAGGATCGTTCCTGCATCAACAGGACAGCTGCTCTGTCCATACAGCGACGGCTGTGCGGACGGGGTTTGCAGAGATGGCTGTCGCGGAATCCGCTCAAAGCCAAATCGCCCATCTCACTACAGCTCATCTCACTACAGCTTACCTCACTCGCCAGACTCACTACAGCTCTCGTCGCCATATGGAAGGCAATTCCTGCTGACATGTTTCAAAAGCTGGTGCAAAGTGTCCCTAGAAGTGTGAAGGCTGTGATTCATGCAAAAGGCGGTCTATTAATATGTGCAAAATACCCCTCTGGTTCCACAACGGTATATGCCCGGATACTTTTGTCCATATGTATTACATCTTGCCATCCGGAAAATTTCCAAATGTACAATTTAACGTTAATAACACAGTACCTTGGATCTTATACGTTATTTTTTGACCGTAAAAGGAGTCACTTCATTGCATTCTGTAAGGAAAGTCATGTACTGCCTACATTAGATATTTTGGTGATAGAATCATCGGTTGATTTGAAAGAATAGTTAAGGACAGGAAAGTCTTCAAAATCAATCCTTTTGGAGCAGTCAAAAAGTTCCCCAGCGTTCAGCTCCAGGAAAATGACATTCCTTCACGGGTTGGCAGTCAACAAAATTGACAGACTCTGTCAACCCCTCCGTCCTTTTCTCATTCTCGTTCTTCCAACCTTGAAATACGGTGCTTAATATTTATGTGCGCACCCATTTTGCGCTGGTCTGAACGGGCTTTTTTAATGTTGCTCGGAGTGGCGCTTCTGTAGCTTCGGAGATGCGTGTTAATGTCGTTTGCAGTAGAGTCTCCAGAGGGTACGCGATTTATTGAGACACAACGCCTTTCACCTCAACAACAGCGACGCTTTAGTGTACTTTCGAATCGCCTTAATAGAAAACACCGCAAAATCTATCTGTTTGTCTCACGATCACGGGAAGACGGCTGAACCGAAATGAATGAAATTTTGCGGGTAACCTCAAAATAGCTCCACTTAAAATTGAGCCCATGTTTGGCATTTCTAAGACCAGGGGTTGTCTACATATTAATTAAAAACGAACCAGTAAACCTTCCATAGAGATAGTATTATGCGGACGATATTTTTTTCGCCCATTTATTGAAAGAAAAGGATACCATATCGCTTACGAAAAGATTTAAATCCAATGTGTTGATACGGCAGACAATTGTTATTAAATCTTTTCCGATTTATATAATAAACATATGTATATAAAATAAATTTCGCATTCTTGACTGGATTATATCCATTACGGACTTCATTATTGTTGCTGATATTTTCGGGGATGATTGATACTTTCAATTTACTACGTCGTTGTTTCGTTTTTGCAAAAATGGTTGAAACTCATATATTGTACGTGGCATGAGTAGTCTTCTATATATGTAGGGGTATATCTTCTAATCTACGAGACTATAAGTAGTACAGGTACATAGGCACATATTTTGACATAGATTGGAATCCATTACGGCCTTTAGGTTTAAAGATGACGGGCATATTAATATTTTCAATGTATTACCTCATCTGTTTTATTTTGGCAAAGCTTTCGGAAAGTCATATACAACATATGAGTACGTGTCACTTTCTACTAATATGCGGATATATCTTCTAATATTCGCGAATATAAGTAGTGCAGGTCAAATACAATTTTTGCGCTTTTGGTTTGCAAATATTGGTTCAACTTCATATTTTTTGTAAATGTGCTTACAAACGGAACCAGGATGTTTTATTCTTCAGATCTGCCCATCTGGATATCATTTTGTAGAGCGAGAACATATATTCTTTAACTTCTTTTTAAAAGCATTAGATTAAGTATTTTAATAGAATGTTTTAATTGACAATGCCATTTAGTATACTATATGAATTTGCACAAGAGCGTGAATTTTAAGTTATACACTCTACGAAGAACTGGTATACAGCTAGTGATTTATCAAATTAGGGAGGGGGTAATTTCGTACTTTGGAATGACTTTCCAAAGAGAAAGTCGATCTATGTCACAACGAATTGCTTGGAAACCTAAGACCTGAAACGTATTCGGGTTACTTTAAGACAGGGATGCAGAAAACTTTGCTGTGCGAACCTTCGCTTGATTCTATAGGACCGGTATGTTGTTGTAAAATAGTGTGAAACGCAGTATAAGACATATATTACCTGTGCCCGAAGACATTGCAGGGGTGAGGGGTGAGGCACCCTTTCTTTCACTGATGATTGCCGGAACGACAGCCCCCAGTCACCACCACAACACTCATCCTTGCCAGCGTCAGTAACAGCTTTCGAACAGATGGTGTCTGGGGTGGTAAAGTTCTACTAAATAGCTCCTTATGGCGTTATTACACAGGGCAATTTTTATTGTCGAACCTCAGCAATTCCGGCCGTCAATTATACTTTAGGCCCCTCCTCTCTAATGCCGCCGATTTTATTCCAGGAAGTATTCTTTAGTGTTTTTCGTATAATTTGGATCTTTTATATCTCATAGGTGTCTGTAATTTAATAGAAGTTCTATCAATTTTTCTCTCCATCTCCTGATTCCAACGTAGTGGATGTCGCCATCTTGAATGAAAATGAGAAGAAAGACGGAGAGGATTGACGTCCATTCTTATCGTCCTCTGATTGGTTTGCGCTCAGAAAATGAGCCATTTTTATTGCTGGATGCGAAAAGATTGCGACAAGATTTCTTTCCATTGAAATGTGTGATGTTGTAGAAAAATTGCAGCGTGTAATAACACCTTTATAGGGAGACTCATTCACAATCTGACAATTTTGAATATCAATTTGGACGGACAGCACTACCTAAAGAGATGAAGAGAAGACATTTGAATAAGCGCGAAATTTAATCTTAGGTCGAAGGAGAATTAATGTGACGATAGATGCTAACTAACCGATAGCAGAAAGTTTATAATGTTGACCCCTTTAACTGAGACCGTTTAATGTTTCGGTTCCACTCCGCGAAACACCCCAAATAAAAAATTTTGAAGCCTATGGCGGTAGGACTTTTACGAGGAGCTGTGCCGCATTTGTGTTAAGACTAAAACCTAGCATGCACAGATCTACTTCTATGGGGAATATAAAATCCCGACCTACGCATTAAATGTTTAGGCTATACGAGGCACTGACACTTTTGAGATACTGCTAAGTGGTACAAGGTGAACTTATCAACTCTTAGGCGTGTTCAAAGTACTCCCCACCAACATCAATGCAATTTCTCAGACGAATTTTCCAAAGATAAAATGCTTCAAGCCATCTATTTCTTGGAATCGATGAAAACTATGCTTTTATAGCCTCATCCATCTCATCTTCGGAATGAAAACGACGCCCACGTAAATGTTTTTTTAGATTACAAAATAGCCAAAAGTCACACATAGCAAGATCAAGAGAATAGGGTCGAAAACCCAGGCCGTCCGACTCATCCGAAGATATAGAGCAGCAAAAATGGGCAGCCGGGCAGGAGAATAGGGTGAAAGGTGAATGTTCTATCACTTTAATGTTCTTTTGTTCAAGAAATTCGACTGTCATTCTTTCTGAATGAGAAGATGCATTATCATGGCGAAGCATGAGTCCCCTAACATCCACTTCCAGAAGAATTTCTGGAAGACATTTAGTGGTGTACGAGTTAACTGTAACTGTCTTCTGTCCCTCTAGCTTTGCTCAGACCTGTACTTCTGAAGAACACGGCATACATTGCTTTTTTCATTGCTCGTTGTCTTTTCGCCATTGTTGATTTGGGGACAAAGAAGAACCATACTTTACTTTCTTGACATGTTTGAACGTCAAAAAGCGGTATGTACCAATTATGATTTTATAAATAATGAAGTGGCCACCATCATTAAATAATTTTACGGTTTCTTTACTGATTCTGACACGCTCCGCTTTTTGGTATTCTGGTAAATTATTGGGGACCCAACGACAAACTAATTTTTTCATATGCAGTTCTTTATGAATAACTTTATGTATAGCTGCGGATTCAATGTTCAGTTCCTTCTGTACCATTTGGTATCATTTGGTATTCATATTATCGATTAACATTTTTCGAATGGCCGACACATTTTCGGGGACTATGCAGCTGACCGGACATTACAGCTGACAAAGGTCTTCGTGTGTGTTCTTTATCCAGGAGAGAATTTCGACCTCTTCTAAACTCTGTACACCATCTGAATACAGTGACACGAATTGGAGCATCCTTCCCATATGCTATTTATAGACGTTGAAGACATTCTACTTGATTTAGCCCTACTTTGAAATCATAGAATCTTCATAACTCGATAATACTCTCGCTTCAACTCCATTTTCTTTTTTTCAAAATTTATTCCACGACAGCTGGTTTGGGCGACGTTGTTTATTATAGCCATAGCCAGTTTTATTTATTTATTTATTTTTATTTTTATATTTTCCACCCGAAGCGGTTTTTATATTTTATAGTAGATGATGATTTTATAGGGCTTATTGGTTGTTGTAAAATAGTGTGAAACACAGTATGAATAGAAACTGTAGATATTTGAAAAGATATAGTGATATGTTTCTGAAATAGTTGCAGGTGAGTAGTATACCGACCTCCAATAACGACTTTACAGAATGGCTACCCTTTTGGCTGTCTTCCTTTTTCTCTACAGGCAAAAGTACGGCGTTGGCCCGCAAGGCGAAATACAATACAAACAATTACAAGACACAGGATGAGGTCAATGGAAATTTCAACTCGTTCAAATCAGAACGGAAACCCCTTTCCTTTGGTTTTTGGCAGTTTAAATTTAGAAGCAGCTTCATCACTTTTATTATCTTAAAATTTAAAAGACTTTAGTCACTTTGTAGAGTCCACTTCAAAGATAAGAGTTCGCAATTGCATCCCAGTAGCTCAACGGTAGAGCGTCGGCTGGCCAGAAAGGAGATCCAGCATTCGATTACCGGTCGGGGCAGCCAAACTCTTTGCAACTTTTCTATAATTGAACCCTTCACTGTATAGTGTAGTTCATCCAGTTTGATACACTACGCAGTAAAGGTTTTAATAATTAAAAAGGATTGTTGACTTATTAAATTATTCTGAAGACTTCAATAATTCAAAAATCAAATATTGCTCTTACTATACTTAGGATATTTTCCTTTAAAAATGGCTATTCCATTTTTATAAGCAAGTCGTTTGGATAAGTCTATGGCCTAATATTTTGGGTTGATTTTAAAACAAGAAAGATCCATCATGCATAAAGCATTGATTATGAAACACTTTCTAAGTGAAATGCAATGCCATTTAAACATCTATAAAATGCGATACATCACAGAACTACAATAATTTATTTTACTTAAAGTCTTAAAACCATGGAGGTAAAAGTACTTTCTAACTCCATGCTTAAATCTTCGTCGAAAAAGGCAATGCTATAAGACCGTCTGTTTTTCTATGTAAAATCAATGAATATGTCATTCATATCACCTATAATCCAGACTCCAGAGCTAAATAAATTCAGTCATTCTTATACAAATCAGCTTACAATCAATTGTTTACATTATGCATCCATTAAAATGAAGCTTCGCTGTAGGAATAATCAAAGTTGGATGATCATTTAAACTCAAAAATAATGTATTTGCGTTGCCTCAGAATATAGATTCCCAGAAAATACGCAATAATATAGCGTTTCTAAGACGGATACAAATTTAAAAGAACTTTAAAAATCACAAAATTATGGGTGCTCTGTTTTATTTTTTTTAAGTGAGTCCCGTGATCTCTTCATATTATTTTCATTTTTATTTAAGAAGCTATCGAACGTATTTTGCTGGAATTCTTTTTATATATTTTTATGTTATAATTTGAATACTTCCCAATATTTTTGCATCCATTTACGAATTTCAACGTCGCTTCAAAAATGTTTGAAAAGTGAGGTGTCCCATAGGGTTCCATAAGGTGCATTTCATTTCTTCAACCCGGGTTCAATCCAAAACGAATTGGGTGATATTATTCATTTGCATTCCTGCATATCCCACAGTCCGTCTCAACAACACGCTAACATTTCATTTTGATAAAGTCATTTTTACGGCCGTGATCGTGCGATCGGACAGACAGAACGAACCAAGTCACAAACATGCTTCAACTATGTTGTAAAGTGTTAATAAAAATAACTAATATACTAAATTTTCTTTTAAACTTAAAAAAAACTTTTCACTCCGTATGATATGTATAGTGTATTATATGCATCCCCAGTGATACACAGATGTTAGCAGTAAGAGACGAATCGCATTTTATGAATCCCAGGCATTGCAGAAAATGGTTTTGATACCCATCCGTTCATCTTCCCGTGACCCAAACAATTGTTTGGATATCTAACAAGTATTTACACGTATGCATAGCGCCGATGTTTATCAAGGCGCACATAAAAGATTACGATCAAAACAAGCTGAAAACAGCGTTGAAATCGTTATCTAAACTCCGGTCCCTCCAAAGGAAATGGCTCCCCAGGCGGCCATTCCCCTCTTTAAAGGTGGTTATTTCTATGTCGGTTGCATACTACCATAAATTTAGAGACAAATAATTTTTCTTGACTTAAGTAAAGGCGCGGAAAATGTAAATATATTGGCTTCTTCAAATAGCTGTAAAAGATGGTTTTCTGTATTTCGCAAAACCGGGTCTCGAATTCGGGTTCGAAATTTCCGTAGCTAGCGTACATAATTTTTAACGCTTCCCAACATAATGTTTGTGACTTGGGTCGTCCTGTCTGTCTGTACTTTCGCACGATAATTGCCGTAAGAATAACTTTATAAACATGAAATTTTTGTATTTTGTTCAGACGGTCTGTAAATGAATAATATCACCTAATTCGTTTTCGATTGAACCCGGGTTGAAGAAATGAAATACATTGAACCGTATGGGACCTTATTTTTCAGACATTTTTTAAGCGAAGTTAAAATTTGCAAATTGCTTTGAAAATTTAAAATATTTAAATTAACGCATAAAATATATATATATAAAAAAACAGCAAAATACGTTTGGTATTTTTTAAAATTAAAATAAAATCAATAATGACACCCATATTATAGGAAGAAATCACGTGACCCTCTAAAATAAAATAAAGCATCCATCTTTTTTTTTTTCAGAGTAAAAATCGTGATTTTTAATGTTCTTTCAAGTTTATATTGAGTGTTGTCTTCGTCCTAAAGCAGCTTTATCTTTGCGTATTTTCTGTGCATCTCTATTCTGCGTCAACGCAATGACACTATTTTTTAGTTTTAAGGATCATCCAACTTTGATGATTTCAATAACGAAGCCTTATTTTAACGTATGCAGAATGTAAACAAATCAAACTGTAAGATGAGTTATATAAGAGTTACTGAATTTTTTTTAACGCAAAATTATTGCGCTCTGGAGTCTGGAATATAGGTGATATAAGTGAAATATTCATTGATTTTGCATAGAGAAGCAGATTATTTTATAGCATTGACTTTTTCTATGAAGTTTTACTCATGGAGTTAGGAAGTACTTTTACCTCCATGGTTTTAAGTTTTAAATAAAATAAATCACCGCTGAATATATCGCATTTTAGACATGTTTAAATTGCATTGCAGTTGGAAAGTGTTTCATAATCAATGCTTTATGCATGACTGATCTTCCTTGCTTACGTATTATGCAATCGAGCCTGTCGATCATTTGATTTTGTTAAATAATTGATGTTTGTTTGCAATTGAATATGTTAATAAATTAATATTTTGCTGTCACTCAAAATGACAGAGTATAATTTAAACATTCTTATTACAAAGTAATGTTCGAATAAAAGATTAAAATGTGTATCAAAGAATAGACAACGTTTATACATAATATTCTTTCATAAATTTTCCCTTTTTCCTTACAGTACTGCTGTAGGCTTCCTTTTTTGCCTTACTTTCGGTATGTGCCTCATTTTAAACATAGATTAAGCGCAATTTATATTCCAGAATAAAAGAGCAAATACATTTCTTCCGTGATTTAGATTCAAGAGCTTCCTTGGAGTTCTGTTTCCATTATTATTGCTGCCTCTCTTCTTGCCTGAGGACTCCACAGCTGTTCCCGTTCTCGTGTTCTCGTATCTGTGTGTGCTAAGTACGCCCGCACGCACATACTTAAGAGCCCATAAATGGTTTTAATTCAAATTAAAACAACACTTTATTTTGTAGTAAAACAATTTCATATTTTTTAAAATGTAAGAAAAGACAAATCCGTCTAGTTGAATAGATTATACTTATACATAACCAATAGTATAATATTATCAAATATAACAGCATTTTGTACTTCATGCATACATCTAAGGTGCATAGTGTGTAAAGAGCATTGCTGCCCCAACGGGAATCGAACCCTGGAACTCCGAACTGGCCAGCCGACGCTCTACCGTGGGGACGAAATTGCCAGATCTTATTGTCAAAGTGGACTCTGAATTCTTGACTCTCTAATGCCCTATTGGCTTGCAACTGACTGCTGTTTTCACCTCGGGTTATCCTCCTGCCGCTACTGTTTTTACCCAGATTAGTTATCCTCCTAATTTGAAATCGCCGCTTCCTATCCCAAAGTCCACTGAATCCGACACTTACAGACCTCTCAAAATTTTCTAAATCTCATATCCTTAATTTTTGGCAAAACTATCTTAATGATTATATTTCCAGCAGGACTGGTGATCCGGCTAGAATCCTGTCTTACCTCCCTATCGTGAATCTTAATTTACAAATTTTTAATAAATACCTCATTTACTTTCTTACTGGTCATGGCCCCTTTCTTGATTACCTATACTTTTTCAAAATTAAATCCATCTCTAACTGTATTGGCAATGAATTCAGTGACGCTGACCATTACATTTTCGATAGTCCTTTTTCTAAAAATTTTCATCTCTGCACACCCTCCCCCTCTTCTGTTGCTCCAAGTCCTCTGGACGAGCCGGACGGCCTGGGGCTTTCACACCCTCCCCCTCTAATAAACCTATTTGGTTCTCCAAAGTTCGTTCAAATCCATCTTCAGTAGATAAAATTAAAAACTGTGTTCTTGTTGCCAGAGGCGGCTCGTGAGCAACATGTAGAGGGGGGCGCTCATCTATGTATTTATGCCTATGTATGTGTTAGTAATATATATATATATATATATATATATATATATATATATAATTGAAGAATTTTTATTTTACTTGTATTATATATAGAGATTAATCATTAAGTGAAAATGTTCTGTATAGCAAAAATGATAAGATGGACTGAAATACATACACACACACACACACACACACATATATATATATATATATATATATATATATAAAGCATATGTATATACATATACCTATTTTGGGCATAGCAACGGGAGTATTAAAAATATAAACGATGGATGTATTAAGTAAAATAACGTACCTCCCACCTGCTCGCTCGTTCATAAAAATCCTGGACACATGGAACGTATCCTTTCTAGTGAAAAACATAACATAGTCCTAATTTACATTAAAGTAAAATTGTAGGGGCTAGGTAAACTAAAAGTTATGCCCAGGCAGTTGACTGCAAAATATGCATATTGTGGTGATACGGACTGATGGTTCAGACACTATAGCCACCCGTAAAATCAAAATCGGTGGATTAGGAGGCGAGATGGAAAATGGAAGGGCGGGGGGGTAAGAGTTACGCTCGAGGATTTGCCACGTTAAAGTTTCATATTCAGGTGACATGTACAAATGGTGGAGAGACTATAGCCGCTCAATTAGAAGCAGATATGTAAAATTGTGGGGACTAGTTAAACTAAAAGTTACACCCAGGGGTTGACACAAAAATATGTATATCCAAGTGAAATGTACAAATGTTGCTCAGACTATATATTCACCAGCAGAATCAAAATCGCTCAATTAGGAATTGAAATGTAAAATTATGGGAACTAGTTAAACTAAAAGTTACGCCCAGGGGTTGACGCAAAAAACGTATGTATATTATATCCATGAAATATGTATATCAAGGTAATACGTACATGTGGTTCAGAGTCTATAGCTACCAGCTGAATCGCTTTATTAGGAGTCGAGATGGATAAGTGTGTGTGGGGGGGGGGGGGGAGGGGGGCTATCTGAAGTAAAAGTTACGCTCAGAGATTTATCACTATAAAGATGCAGATCCAGGTGACATGTCCTGATGGTGCTGAGACTATAGCTACTAGCAGAACCAAAATCACTCAATTAGGAACAGAGATGTAACATTGTGGTGTATAAAAGTTACTCCCAGGGGTTGACACAAAAAACGTATGTATATTATATCCATCAAATATGTACATCAAGGTGATACATACAGATTGTGCAGAGATTATAGCCACCAGTAAAATCAAAATCGCTCAATTAAGAGGTGAGATGGGAAATTGGAGGGAGGGGGGGGGGGTAACTGAATAAAAGTTAATCTCGGGGAGTTCTCACAAAGATGCATATCCAGGTGACAGGTACAAATGGTGCAGAAATTATAGCCACTAGCAGAACCAAAATCGCTCAGTTAGGAAACGAGATGTAAAATTGAGGAGGCTAAGCTAAAAGTTACGTCCAGGGGTTGGCACAAAATTCAGGTGACACGTACAGATTGTGCAGAGACTATAATCATCATTAGAATCAAAATCGCTGAATTAGAAGCCGAGATAAGAAATTTGGGAACTACCTCAATTTAAATATAAGCCTGGGGGTATCTAAATAATATAGTTGCCAGGGGTCGGGCCAAAATTTTCAGAAAAACGACGTCAGATAAAAGGATCATGTTAAAAATTTAATTTTAAAGTTTTTTGACAAATACTTAGAATTTCTTTAATTTTTAGGCATTTTTTAATGTTAAATCGCTGAAAAAGTAAGACAGCTGGGTAAGTCAACTCAAACTAAATGTCCGAAACAACACATTTATGAAAGTGTCACTAAAAATAGCCTATATGTCACAAGTATGCGAAAAATAGGAAACTTGTGATGTTTAAAGAATTATTTTGAAGTCAAACATATTGGAATTCGTCACCAGCAAATCAACCAGAGCACAGAAATAAATCCCTTCCCGAAGAACAGAACAGCAGACAAACTACATCAGAAATGACGAAATGCGAAGCAACTTCAATAATTAAGACAGCTGGGTGAGTCAAGCGATCCCTCAAACTGAGTGTCCTAAACAACACATTTTATTCACGATGGCCAGAAACCCCTAAAATATCATACCCCCCCCCTTTCCATCACCACACACGGACGCTTAATCCACTCATTTGTTTAAATGTTTATTTAAACATCCAAAGACGAGAATAAGAACAAACACATTCTTAAATGTCTGGTTTTTGTTCACGCCAAATTTCTAATATTGCTCCTATACCGTTCTTTCACCCAGGAGATGCGGACGCGGCTTTAATAAATATTCCTGTATTTTCCCCTATGTGTTGAAAATTCTGTGCACTGCAGTTTTCGTGAGTCTCTTTTCTGTGAAGAAAGATGTAGTGCTGCCATCGAGTGACATTTTTCATAACTTATTTTTAATAATTCTCGATTTAATTGAACCAAAAATTCCGATTTTTTCAATAGAAATTGTAATAAATCTGTATAACTAAAAAAATAATTTGGGGTGTTTACTCAATGGTGTCGCGCGTACCCGCGGCCCCCACATTGGCCGCCACTGCTGGTTGTCATGGAAATTTCTGATAAAGTGACCTAAGCTTATAAGTAGATTCTGCTCTCAATTCATTTGGATCAATGAATCATTTTATTTCATTCTTATTAACTTATATGGACTTATTGTGTTCCCTCCATATTTTCTGTAACTGTTTTTATTTTCTCTGTTCTTTCTTTTTCTTTTGACCCTTTTTATTTGTATTTTTTCTAGTTTTTCTTTTCTAAATTTTATTCTAAATTTCTGTTTTTGTTTTCCATTTGCCTATTTTCTTTTCCTTTTCATATATTTTCTTTTTATGCATTTTCTAAAATTTACTTTTAAAATTTTATTTTCTTTAATTTAAATCTATTTCTCATTATGTTAATATACTTCGCTCTAAATTTTATTTTTCAATGATATTTTTATTTATATTCGCAATAACCCTTTTCCCATTTTTGAATAATGGACGTATTTATTAAGTTCAAATCTAATGTAAAACTGTCTGTTTAACCACACCATTTTGCATCCACTGTTATCTTTTTAGACCTAAATAAATGTTCGTTTGGCCGGATGGTAGACCTTGGGTGCCTCCTTTCCCGGCCGTGCAGCTAACTACTCTAAACCCACTATGTGAGTCGTACGGTCTGCGGTCTTCAGACATCCGACATCTTTGCACTAACCTACAGGATTGATTTGTTCGGGCGCCATTGTAAAAAGCCTTGCTGCCCCAACCGGGAATCGAACCCTTGATATCTGAACTGGCCAGCCGACGCTCTACCGTCGAGCTACTGGGAAGGAATTGCAAGCTCATATCGTCGAAGTGCGGGCTCTGCAAGCACTTTATTGAACTGTCAGGAGTAATACACTGCTGGCCATCCAAAATGCAACACCATGAAAGGCAAGAGATATCAAAGCCAAATTTATTGGACAAAGAACATAAAGTACAAGGATGAATTGATTGAAATACAGCCCCGTTCGACTTGCGGAACACGAAGAAATCTGCATTTTGTGCAGCCGCCATGGCTGACAATAACTGCTGCTACACGCCTCGGCATTAAAAGAAAGAGACTTTGGATGTGTTCTTGGGGTATGTCAGTCCATACTGCTTCCACACGTTGCCAAACTTCATCTGTCGTAGCAGCTGGTGGTGTTTGCTGGGCCAGTCGTTTGCCAATCATCGACCAGACGTGTTAAATGGGTTGCATATCTGGAGAACGGGCGGGGCAAGGGAGCAGTGGAACTTGGTGGGCACTGAAAAAATGCTGAACGATATGTGCCACGTGTGGTCTCGCATTGTTCTGTTGAAACTTGGCCACAGGCAAGCCTTGAAGATAAGGTAAGACAACAGGCTCCAAAACTTCAAAAATGTAGCGGTGGCTGTTGAGTGTACCGGCAATGCGTATTAGGGGGGTGCGGGAGTAAAATTCAATGCCACCCCAAACTATAACGCCAGGTGAAGGACCGGTATGGCGATGCATAATGCAAGAGTTATGCACTCTTTCGCCACGGTGCCGCAAAACGCGGATACGATCATCGTGGTATTGTAGGCAGAATCGTGATTCGTCTGACAACACAATGTCGTGCCATTCGTTTGTCCATGTCCGGCGTTCAACTCACCACTGCAGCTGCATACGCTTATGGTCTGGAGTCAAAGGTAATCGCAGCAATGGACGCCTTGCTGAAATTGCCCGTCGCTGCAGACGATGTCGAATGGTACGTGCTGACACAGATTGCTGTGCAACAGACCTTAATTCTTCCGCTAGGGTTGTTGATGTTGCAGTGCGATCTATCATTGCTATGCGCACAACATGCTTGTCCTCACGTTCGGTAGTGCGACGAGGCTGGTGAAATCGTTCCTGTCAGTTGGTCCATCCCTCCTGCACCCACTGATTCCATATTCGCATCATTGTGGCTTGATTTCGTCCAACACGAGCACCGATTTCTCGAAAGGATAATCCGCAATCTCTATAAGCCACAATTCTTCCTCTGTCAAACTTAAAATTGTACTAGAATGGCTGCCGCAATCTTCGACGAGGCATACTGAAGCTTTCCACACAAAAACACAGGGTGGAAACAACATTCCTGTACTTAAAAACAGCCTTCTCTTCTTCCCTTATATAGCGCTTGTAGGTGGCGCTACTGGCGCACATGATTTGCATATGAGCTAAAATTCTAATCATTTGTATTTCCCATCGAGGTCTACGTATTGTGCAAATTTCATGCTTATTGGATTCTTCCTTCATGGTGTTGCATTTTGGATGGCCAGCAGTGTATGTAGCGTGGAGGTTTCAGTGGACTCAGTCTGCAGCACCGTGTATCTACTATGCTTTAACATCCCTTGCTCGGATTGCACACAATAAAAAGAACTCTCTGAGAAATAATTACAAAACTGCTGCACCCCATAGTAAGTTTCCATGTTTCACGAAAGGAATATTAAATCGATGGTTGTTTATCTATATTTAAAGAGTAGTTTTCCATTAGCAAGTGTTCATCCAGTGGAAAGTGTTCAACCATTAGTAAGTGTTCATCCATTAGCAAGTGTTTGAAATTTACTGATCCTAATGTTAGTTTTCCAGTTGTCGGGATAAATCAATTTTAAAAGAAAATTGTGTTACATACTTTTCTACTAAAAATCCAAACAAAATTCAATAATATAAATTTTCATATTCAAATATAATAATAACTATAAATGTTAATATTCAAACACATTTCAAATATTTATTAATTCAAATATTTATTAATATTCATAAAAATTACGAATAGAAACAGAGGTTAATTTTAACATCGTTCGATGCCGCTGCGTCTGCACCATCGGTCTACAGAATTTCACTTTCGTGGGTGCAATATTGAGTGTGCTATCCAATTTAATTCAATATTCGATTACTACGAATCTACGCTTACTCGAATTACTCGAATACTACGCTTGCCATTTCTGAAATGGCAAACGAAACTGTTCCTAAATGTGAAATTAGGCGTTTTGCCAGTTTCATTGTTAACATTTATACTTATTTGCAGTACTATTATTTATATCTCACGATTGGCAACAGTAGTTTAGTTACTTGTTGCTTTCAGAGAGGATGTGTGCAGCATTTTCTCAGGTACATTATATTTGATTCATGTTTCAGTCTTTAAGCTTATAGGCCAAGTAGACGGAGTATTATAGATATTATCTATCTCCGTTTTCAGAAACAAGCTTTTTTGGGCGATTTGAATAGATACTAGGCCCTGAAATATAATATGTTCAAAATGATATCCTTTTTAAGCTTTTCCACGTGGTCATTTTCTGTTTTTAAATTTCCGAAATCTTACCATTGATATTTGATGATTATATATAACTCAATGACTGGATATATGTATTTTTTTCTCCCCTTGGTTGATGAATATCTATTATTTATATGTTTATAGTTAGCTATCCTATATTTTAAGTTATGGTTATATGAGTTACAACTTATCTCTAATCAATCATTGAAATTTCATATAATATTTTTATTTCATATATATATATATATATATATATATATATATATATATATATATATATATATGTGTGTGTGTATGTGTGTGTGTGTAAATATATATACTCGAAGACAAAAAACCCCACAAAATAATCTGATAGTAATGAAACTGAAAGTGCAAACACCTGTCGACCGAATATGCAAATGATCAAATATTCGCAGCTAATGAATGAATAGTCGAGACTACAGCGCATTGAAACTGAGCACCATGGTGGTGTATATAAAGAGCGAACCTCGTTTTTAGGAACAAAAGGTACAGTGGATTTCGATTTTGTTTACATACCTTGATTGTAACAATACCTCGCCGGCGAATTCGCGGCCACTACGAGCATATGAAGGGGTTTGAAAGAGGGCATGGGATTGGACTGCATGAGGTTGGATGGGCACACCGACGAATCGCTCGGCATTTGGGTAGGAGCGATGCAGCCATTAGACGATGTTGGTAGGAATGGGTCCGAAATGGCATATTTCAGCTGCAAGCGGGCAGCGGACGGCCTAGAGCGACGACAGAATGGGAAGATAGAGCGATTGTCAGAGCAGCTGTGCCGTCACGAGATTCATCGTTATCAACCATCCAACGTGTAACAAACACGGAAGTGACCAACCGAACCATTACTGTAAGACTTCGGGAGCGGCATCTATAACTGACTAATATTAATAATAACTGACCAGTATGCACGGTCCACACCGATTGAAAAGGTGTCGGCCCGATCAACGTGAAATTATTCAGATTGGGAACTTCAGTGATGAATCCCGTTTCGAACTGAGTTCTGACGATCAGTGCAGACGTGTTTAGAGACAGCAGGATCCTGCCCTTACTGTCACATGTCACACGACCCAACAACAGGGAGTTATGGTCTGGGGTACCATTTCGTTTGATAGCCGGACAACTTTGATAGTCCTCATCACAGTACAGCGGACGTTGCCGACATTCTACGCCCTGTTGTATTGCCATTCCTTTCTCGACATGCCGGGCTAACTTTTCAGCAAGATAATGCCAGACCACATACGGTACACCTTCCTATTGATTGTCTGAGTGCTTACGACACACTTCCTTAGCCAGCCAGATCCCCAGATCTCTCGCCTATTGAGCGCATTTGGGCTGAGACGGAACGTCGCCTGCGACCAACCCAGAATGTAGAATTAGCTCGTCTATTGAAGGCCATTTGGAACGACATCCCTCAGACCCCCATCCGGCAACTTTATGCATCCATGCCACGTCGGGTAACAGCTTGTATCAAGGCTAGAGGTGGACCCATGCCCTATTGCATTGCTCACTTTGTGTAGATCTTTCAGTGCAATAAATCAATTCAGTGCAATAATTTTCTGAAATTCTAATCATTTCTTTTTCTGTACATCCGCATGACGCGTACCAAATTTTGTCTCATTTGGATAATTCCTTCTTGGTGCGTCGATTTTTTTTTTCTTAAAGTGTATTTTGTCGTAAAGCCATTTCTGTACTGCTTAATGGCTGGATATTTTTTCTCCCCTTGATTGATGAATCTCTATTATTTATATATTTATACTTAGCTATATTATATTTTGAGTTATGGTTATATGAGTTACAATTTATCTCTAATCTATCATAGAAATTTCATATAACATATATATATAATATTAATTGGATTACATTTTAGTCAGTTGAGAGGTAGTCATAAGATAAGTTAAAAAAAACAATAACTGGAATAATGTATATCTAATTTGAAGTTAAAGTACATTTTTAGTTGGTCATTTCTCGGCAAGACTTTCTCACAGAAATTTAATTTTGAAAAACAAAACAAATAACATGTTTTCTGAAATGATTTGAAAGGGTTGTCACAGTTTAATCTTATGGAACGAAAGAACTTCTATTTGAGTCTTTCTTTGTTTTCCATTTTGTTCATTGGGTGTCACTCTGTCCCTTTAGTGTCTCGGTCTTTTTTCTGTCCTGGGGGAAATCAGACAAATAGAAAAGGATTAAAAATTAGAAAAACTGGAGAGGGTTGGCTTCTGGAGGGTGGGAGCGTGTAAAGATGTCCTCCGAAAGTGTTTGAGTGAGATTTGTTCATTTCTTTTCCGAAACGACTTTGAAAGTCGCGCGATAAAGAAAAGAACTCACAACGGCTAAGAAACGTCATTTATTATCGGGTTTTTTTCTAAAATTCAAGTCGGTTTACTTAACGAACTACACTCATATAAGGCTTTTCTGTACTAATTGAATAGAAAAGTCAAAAACTATTTTCATAGTAGACTTACCGTGACGTGACTGTTGATTGTTTCTTAATTAGAATAAAAATCCATTTGAGCCTAAAGTATTTGTCCCAAACAATTGTAACATGCCATGCAGATATCAATCCTATATACGAGGACCACACTGAAATTTTTGAGATGATGATTTTTGAGTGGTACAAGTTAAACTTATCAACTCTGAGGAGTTTCAAATAACTCCCCTCCAACACCAATGCATTTTCGTAGACGAATTTTCCAAAGATAAGATTAAATGCTTCAAGCCATCTCCTTCTTGGAATCGATGAAAACTATGCTTTTATAGCCTCGTCTATCTCATCTTCGGAATGAAAACGTCGCCCACGTCCATTTTTTTAGTTTAGAAAATAGCCAAAAATCCCACATAGCAAGATCAGATGAATAGGATGGATGTTCTATCCCTTTGATGTTTTTTTGTTCAAGAAATTTTGACTGTCATTCTTTTTGAATGGGAAGATGGGGAAGCATGAGTCTCCTGACATTCCCTTTCTTGGAGAATTTCTGGAAGACAGTGAGTGGTGTACCAAACTGTCTTTTGTCCCACACCCGTGACGGAGTCTTCGACAGCCCTGTGTGGTCTGAGTCCAATTTCATGCAATCCGGTCCGTTGGTGTGTCAATATGTGGGCATTATTGAACCCTATCGACTGCCTGCACGGCTCACGGGACATTCATACTTAGTATTTCGCTGTGATGTACTAACTGGTTGACTCTACCCTTATCGGTAAGTGACGTCACTTGCGTTTTCAAACCAAAATACTCGTTTACAAAACAGTAGAGACATTTTCATCATTTCTGTTTAAAAGACGGCTACTTTAGAAACTTATAATCGTTTAACCTCTTATTTTAGTAGGATATGCCTCAATTGATCTTGGATGGATATTTTTAATTTACTGAAAATAAAATATTCATTTTCATTAAAATATATACACGAATTTATTTTAAACTACAACTTCCCATATTCAAAATGGGATGTATACCAATTTAAGATAAGCAATACAAAGTGTATAGAGTCTCACCGACTAAATTTGGAAAGATGATAATTAAAAATTAAGATTAACTATCCCTATGTCATATTTAATCATCATGAAACGGAGAGAGAGGTCGAATAGGTACATAATAGGAAAGAGGTCCCAGATGGGTAATTCACCAAACTTCACTGGCCATCGTCGGTCTCACACCCCTTTGGATAGCCGGTCGTCAAAACACGTCTTTTTTGCATGGTCTCAGAGTTCCTTCTCCTCGCTCCTTTTTTAAGTTTTTGAAAACTCTCTTTCTCCAAGATTTTAAAACACGCCCCTGAGACGCACACAACCATCTCATTGGTTTCTGGGTCTAAAACCCTTGACCCCAAAGCAACATCATTGGTTTTTTAGACTCCCAAAAGCCAAAAACCCTTTCTCAAGCCCCCTGCAAAACCGATATCCTTTCGGCCGCTAATTCAAACAGGCCGCCAGCGTTATGATCCGTCCGAACCGGACAATCGTTGAATATTTCGGTAAAAATTCGGTCCCACAAGTTTCACCGCATTTCCTGTCTTCGATTTCGAGTGCAGCTGGCCATCCACAGGCCGACCCCCCCCCCCCAAAATACAAAGGCTAAATCTAGATCGCACCCCCTAAATATTGGATCATGGGTTTATCGTGTGACAGTCCCATCTCATCCCAAATGTGCTCAATAAACGAGAGATCTGGGGATCTGGCTGTCCAAGGGAGTGTGTCGTAAGCACGCATACAATCAATAGAGAGGCGTGCCGTGCGTGGTCTGGCATTGTCTTGCTAAAAAGTTAGCCCGGGTATCGCGAAAGGAATGGTAATACAACGGGTCGTAGAATGTCGGTAACGTACCGCCTTGCTGTGATGGTGCCACGGAGGACTATCAAAGGGGTCTGGCCGTCAAACGAAATGACACCCCCAGACCATAACTCTCTGTTGTCGGGTCGTGTGGCGTGTGACAGTAAGAGCAGGATCCTCACGATGTCCGGGCTGTCTCCAGACACGTCAGAGCTGATCGTCGGGACTCAGTTCGAGACGGGACTCATCACTGAAGACAATTCGCTTAATCCGAACAATTCTACGTTGATCGGGCCTGGCACCATTGCAATCGTTGTTGACGGTTCATACTGGTCAGTGGTAGACGGCGTAATGGGCGCCGTGAGTTCCGCTTCCGTACTGTTTCATCAATGGTCCGGCTGGTCACTTCCGTGGTCACTTCCGGATAAGCTCATGCTGTCACAGCTGCTCTGACAATTGCTCTATTTTCCCGTTCTGCCGTCGCTCTAGGCCGTCCACTACACGCTGAAATCTGGCATTCCGGATCCATTCCTGCCAACATCCTCTAATTGCTGCATCGCTACTAGTCAAATGCCGAGGAATTCGTCGGTGTGCCCATCCAGCGCATACAGTCCGATCGCATGCTCTCTTTCAAACTCTTTCATATGCTCGTAGTGGCCGCGAATTATCCGGCGAGGTATTGTTATAATCAAGGTACGTAAACAAAATCGAAATCAGTTATTATTAATATTAGTCAGTTATAGATGCCGCTCCCGTAGTCTTACATTAATGGTTCGGTTGGTCACTTCCGTGTTTGTTACACGTTGGATGGTTGATAACGATGTATCTCGTGCTGTCACAGCTGCCTGAATGGATACCGAGATCATTTTGTTCACACTGCGGGCTTCGCTGATTGTTGTCGGTTGAACCTCACTTGCGATGTTAATGCCCTGGTCCTTTGATTATTTACCAGAGGGCACCCTCCCGACATTTGTGTTTGTTTTGTAGACAGAGACATCTTGTAGACATCTTTGCATGAACAAATATTTATTATTTACAAAAATATATGTATGCATTATATTAAGTGAAGAAACATTCTGCAGCAGTCTATAGATCAGTCGTGTCCTAGGACATTAGGTACGCTTGTTAATATCTATTGTAAAAGTTCGAAGCAGTCAAACGGAGGTTTCGACTGAGCAGTTCGACAGTTCAAGAGCAAGTCGAACGGGGGTTCAATTCGAGAGTGTCTCTCAAGTGTCCAATCTCCTCAGTGTCCGGTCCGGAAAGTTGAAAGTTTTTCTCTGAATTAAAATGTGTACACGCCCCAGACGCCGAAAGCGATTGCTTTCGAGTGCCAACATACTGTCACCGACGTTAAAGGTATGTGGAAGTCACCCGTCGGGAATCTTCAGAAGTCGGGTTCACCCCAGTTACGCGATACCTCGAGTGGCTTCTTTGCAGGTGGCATACCAAACCACCACAATACCAAACAAAATGGATATACAAAATGCTAATAAAAAATTTAGAAAATGAATGACGATGGGTTGTTAACCATGAATGGACTCAATTCGATTCTTCCATACCAGAATACAGTTTTCAATAGATTGTTGGAGGTTTTTGTTGCAAATTTTCAACTCAAAATGTGAAAAGTCGAAAAATATGTACGATGTGTTAAAAGTTGCCCTTCCTTTTAAAGGCATGAAAACATCTTTCGATTAATACCGAGTTTGAGAATAATCCGTAGCAGACAATTGTATCGCGGCTATTTTTCGCTACAATGACTGAACCTGTTGTTGTTGAGATCCAGGCCGTCCGACCTACCAGAAAGGTGTAAGGTAACTATTTGGACTGCCGGGTAGTGCCACCTAATTTAGACCGGAACCCAGTGGGAGAGGCATCCATAGGGACCGTACCCTCCTTCGCCTACCACCAACCTATCGGAAGGCCTTACGGACCCACATGTTTAACGTGATCGTACTCCGCGTGAACACGGCGGCAGTTTTGACAGCGGTGGGAATCGAACCCGAGCCTGCCGAGTGCAATTCCCGCGCGCTAACCACTGGGCTACCGCGCCCTATGACTGAACCTGTGTAGTTTCGTGATCAATGAGCCAGAAGCACTTCTTTTTATGCATAATGATATCCAATTATGTCCTATAAAGTGTGTCAAATGTTGCCCTGATGCCAAATGCTGTCATGGAAAAAAAAATATAGAATTTCAAAGTTTTCGCTGAAGTTTCAAAAAATTGTATGTAGTTTGTAAAGAACTTTGCTGCCCCAACCGGCAATCGAACTCTGGATCTCCGAACGCTCTACCATTGAGCTACGGGGACAGAATTGCAATTTCTTATCATCGAAGTGGACTCTGCATTCTCCACCCTCTCGTGTGAGATGGCCGGCCCACCGACCCTCTGACTGACCCCTCCAGCTATTTTTATCTCAGGTTAGCCTCCTGCTACTACTATTTTACCTATGTTAGTATCCTGCGGGGTCGTTATCCTCTCCATTTAAAATCGGCGCTCCATTTTCCAGAGTCCACTGAAACCGTACGAGTCGTATTAGGGTCCCTTTCAGATCTCCGACATCTTTGCACTCACCCACAGGGTCGATGGATTCGGGCGCATATAAAGTACCTTGCCTCCCCAACCGGGAATCGAACCCTGGATCTCGTAACTGGTGAGCCGACGCTCTACCGTTGAGCTACTAGGACAGAATTGGAAGCTTTTGTCTCCGAATTGGACTTTGCATTGTCCTGAAACATATACGGGCATCCCAATCTTGAAATTGAAAATGTTTGTGAAAATAATACTTTATAATCTATTTCGTAGTATTTCATAGTAGTAAATAGTGTTTGACTTTATCCAATGTTATTGTCATAACTATGAGAATAACCAGCGTGCTCAATCATTTGCATTGTCTTCTAGTTTTGAAAGCCGAAAAATTGTCTCTAATGCATTTTACTTACCCTTAAGTTATAAAGGCTCCAAAAGTCCGGCCACAAGTTATCTCCGTGATCATCATAGTCTTTGAAATATGGATTTGTAACCGCTTACGTACTATGGCAGTGATACGACTTCTACGAAAGTACGTAAAACATGGTGTGTCCGAATAATTCCTGAAAAGGATTCAGAAATGATCCCACTCTTGATGAAAGCTCTGGTAACGGCTCAATCAACAGCACATAAAGCAATGAAACGTGCAACTAGGCATAAATAGAATTGAAAATATGTCTGTCTCATCATCAGGGGAGAATTTCATGAAATTTTGTGGGTAGCCTTGGAATAGCCCCACTTGAAATGGAGTCCATGTTTCGAGTTTCTAAGAGCAGCAGTTGTCTAGATAATCATTCACACTTAATATAATTTCTTAATATAATTTAATGTAATTTTGTATGGGAAGAACGGAGATTCTTAAACTTATTTTTAGGAACTCTCATTTAAATATTTTAATGGAATACTTTGAATGACAATACCATTTAGAATACTTTGAATGACAATGCCATTTGGGATACTTTGAATGACAATGCCATTTAGAATAGTGTACGAATTGGCACTTGCTTGTGAATTTTGAGTTTTTATATATTATATACTCCGTACGGAGAACGTGTCTACTTCTGATTTGATATGAAAAGGAACTCATAATGCGTTCAACAAAAGGTAACTTCACCGTTCAACACATAGTTCAAGTCCATGTTCACTGCTGAGCCACTTCATCCATATAGGCTACAAAATTGCATTGGTTCATGTAAACGTAATAAGGTAGCTTTATCTCAAATGCCTGTGAAGATGGATTCTGATTTTGAATCTGCATTCTCCCTCTCTCTACATCAGAAAATTATTTATCAAGATGACGAAAAAGAGGGATACATTTTTTTTAATGTGTTCGACGTCTGGCTCCGCATATTGCATGAAAGTAAAAATGAATATCTCATGAACCCAGATTGTTTAAAGATTCGCGAAGGAGAAAGAGACGAAGCAGTTAAGTGTAGAAAAATGTCGCGCAGGAGAGAAAGCGAGAGAGAGAGAGTTTTTCACAGTTTTTCGTCGGAACAGCAGCTGCTCAAGTTTTTCGAACACATCAGATGAAATCCATTCTTGACTGGATATTTGTATGGGGTTTCGATCGTATTTTACGTATGATGACATTGCAAGAAAATTGTAAGGGTCCTTCCCTTTTCTAATACTTTACAGCATAGGTGAAAAGTGTAGAAGGCCCAGACCACACAGCCAACCCTAAGGTTTACGGCAGTTAAATGTGTGGCCGGGAGAGTGGTGAAAAGTGTTGTTGTTGTTACCCAGACCGTCCGACCTACCAGAAAGGTGTAAGGTAACTGTTTGGACGGCCGGGAAGTGCCTCCCAATTTAGACCGGAACTCAGTGGGGGAGGCATCCACAGGGACCGTACCCTCCTTCCCCTACCACCAACCTCTCGGAAGGACTTACGGACCCACATGTTTAACGTGATCGTACTCCGCGTGAACACGGCGGCAGTTTTGGCAGTGGCTGGAATCGAACCCGGGCCTACCGAGTGCAACTCCAGCGCGCTAACCAATGGGCTACCGCGCCCGTGTGGTGAAAAGTGTGTATGACTTTGTTCATTCTGTCTGTCTGTCCGATCGCACGATAACTGCCGTAAAAATGACTTTATCGAAATGAAGTAGTATGAAGTAGGTTGTTGAGACGGACATATGGAAATGGAAATGAATAATGTCAACCAATTAGTTTCGGATTGAACTCGATTTGAAATACATTAAACCCTATGGGACCTCATGTTTCAAACACTTTTTAAGCAAAGTTAAAATTTACAAACTGCTTCGAAAAATTTTAAAAATATCCAAATTATCCCATAAAATATAGAAAATAAATTTCGATAAATCGGTAGTTTTTTAAATAAAAATGAAAATAATAATGACACCCATATAATATGAACAGATCACGTGACCCACATCAAAATAAAATAAGGCATCCAACTTTTTTTCACAGTGTCGAAATCGTGATTTTTAAAGTTCTTTTACATTTATATTGAGTGCTGTTCTTTTACATTTATATTGAGTGCATATCTGTCCTAAAACCGCTTCATTTTTGCGTTTTTTCTGTGATACTGTATTTTGCGCCCACGCAATGACCTATGTTTGAGTTTAAAGAAACATTCAACTTTGATTACAGCGAAGCCTCATTTTAATCGATGTAGAATGTAAACAAGTGATTGTTAGATGAGTTTTATAAAAATGGCTGAATTGCTTTCACGCAAAAATATTTAACTCTGGAGTCTGGAATAAAAATATATGAATGAAATATTTACTTCTTTTACATAGAGAGCCAGACGATTTCTATTTCGATGATGTCATTTGACTAAAGTTCGTTTTTTTTTCGATGAAGTTTTCAAGTAAAATAAATTATTGTAGTTTTGTGATAATTTTAAAAATATCACCTCCGAATGTATCGCATTTTAGATGTTTGCATTTCAGTTGGAAAGTGTTTCACAATGAATGCTTTATACATGACTGACTGTCTTATAATCGCACTGATCATTTCTATCAGTTTCTGAGTGCCCACTAAATATATTTACTAATAGGTACGCACTTAGTAGGTGCATACTTATTCAGCATAAAGAAGCCATTTTCACATTTTTGTGTGTGCGTGTGTCTTTAGTAGAATAACACTATTTCAGTTCAATAAAAGATTTTGGGCTGTTTTACGGAATCAACTCCAACGCTTCTTAACTCCAAAAATACTTTTGGAAATCCAAACTCCTTCGAATTAAGAGATGGTTAACGATGCATCCAAAATTTTTATTTTGCCTTGTAAAAAAATCGAAAGTTGTTGTGGGATTTCGGCCACCGCCTATGATAATATCATAAGATGGGATAATCAATAATTTTCTTTCTCGGAAAGCATTCGCTATTTCAGCCAACTCTCCCTCCCTCTCGTTCTGCTACTTCTGCAAAGAGTTTGGCCGTTTCGCCGCTCAAACATGCAAATGTGGGAGATGTCCATGGGAAAACAGCCATTCTATCACTCGCTGCACTCTATTGGAGGTGGGCCCGGCGATGAAATATGAATAATTCGGTGTCCTGCATTCCTCGGCCGGCACGCAACCCATAAACGCGGACCTTCTCGTACTTCCTCGCAATTATGCTCCGAGAGAGAAGCCTGATGAATGAATGGGCGAGCTGGGACAACGTCCACTCGTTGCTGCTTCAGAAGTGGGAGCCCGAGTTGAAACGCATTAATGGGGATTACATTATAAGCGCTAATAGTCAGAGAGGACAACTCGCCCTCGTTCTATTTCATGCAGATCATTTCTGAATGCATACCGTGGAGGTTTGCGGCTTTTGCAGGATCGTGGCGTATTTTAAACACATCCACTTTCCACTCTGGAATCATTTTTAACAATTTACAACGTAGTTGAAAAGTGTTTATGACTTTCTGCTCAATGTTTGAAAAGTGTTTATGACTCAGTGTTTATGCTTCATTTTTTCGTATTTTCTGCGCCAACACAATAACACTATTTTTGAGTGTAAAGGATCATCCAATTTTGATTATTTCTACAACGAAGCCTAATTGTAACGTATGCAGAATGTAAACACGTCAAGCTGTAAAATGAGTGGTATAAGAATGGCTGAATTTTTTAAACTCAAAATTATTTAGCTCTGGAGTCTAGGATATAGATGATAAGAAATATTCATTGATTTTAAAGAGGACGATCTTAAAGCAGTGTCTTTTTCGATGAAGTTTTAAGCATGGAGTTAGAAGGTACTTTTACCTCCAGGGTTTTAAATTTTTAAGTAAACTAAAATATTGTAGTACTGTGATCATTTTTAAAAAATATTCCCGCTCAAAGTGTCACATTTTAGAAATGTTTAAATAAAATTGCATTGTAATTATGCATGATTGATCTTTCTTGTTGTTAATTTGAAACAGTCCAATATTTATAACCGCTTCGTTTTCTCGAAAGTCAGTTTGGAAGTCAAGTTGAACGATCCGTTGAAAATCCTTTCATTTTTCACTCATTGAATGAAAGACTGCCGTTTCCGTTTTTCACTCCAATCTAGCCATGCCTGCGTCAATGCACACGAGTTTGCGTGGGACGCCATTTAAACGTGGAGTATATTTGCGTGGGACGCCATTTAAACGTGGAGTATATTAACGTGGAGTATATTTGCGTGGGACGCCATTTAAACGTGGGGTATATTAACGTGGAGTATATTTGCGTGGGACGCCATTTAAACGTGGAGTATATTAACGTGGAGTATATTAACGTGGAGTATATTAACGTGGAGTATATTTGCGTGGGACGCCATTTAAACGTGGAGTATATTAACGTGGAGTATATTTGCGTGGGACGCCATTTAAACGTGGAGTATATTAACGTGGAGTATATTTGCGTGGGACGCCATTTAAACGTGGAGTATATTAACGTGGAGTATATTTGCGTGGGACGCCATTTAAACGTGGAGTATATTAACGTGGAGTATATTTGCGTGGGACGCCATTTAAACGTGGAGTATATTAACGTGGAGTATATTTGCGTGGGACGCCATTTAAACGTGGAGTATATTAACGTGGAGTATATTTGCGTGGGACGCCATTTAAACGTGGAGTATATTTGCGTGGGACGCCATTTAAACGTGGAGTATATTAACGTGGAGTATATTTGCGTGGGACGCCATTTAAACGTGGAGTATATTAACGTGGAGTATATTTGCGTGGGACGCCATTTAAACGTGGAGTATATTAACGTGGAGTATATTTGCGTGGGACGCCATTTAAACGTGGAGTATATTAACGTGGAGTATATTTGCGTGGGACGCCATTTAAACGTGGAGTATATTAACGTGGAGTATATTTGCGTGGGACGCCATTTAAACGTGGAGTATATTAACGTGGAGTATATTTGCGTGGGACGCCATTTAAACGTGGAGTATATTAACGTGGAGTATATTTGCGTGGGACGCCATTTAAACGTGGAGTATATTAACGTGGAGTATATTTGCGTGGGACGCCATTTAAACGTGGAGTATATTAACGTGGAGTATATTTGCGTGGGACGCCATTTAAACGTGGAGTATATTAACGTGGAGTATATTTGCGTGGGACGCCATTTAAACGTGGAGTATATTAACGTGGAGTATATTTGCGTGGGACGCCATTTAAACGTGGAGTATATTAACGTGGAGTATATTTGCGTGGGACGCCATTTAAACGTGGAGTATATTAACGTGGAGTATATTTGCGTGGGACGCCATTTAAACGTGGAGTATATTAACGTGGAGTATATTTGCGTGGGACGCCATTTAAACGTGGAGTATATTAACGTGGAGTATATTTGCGTGGGACGCCATTTAAACGTGGAGTATATTAACGTGGAGTATATTTGCGTGGGACGCCATTTAAACGTGGAGTATATTAACGTGGAGTATATTTGCGTGGGACGCCATTTAAACGTGGAGTATATTAACGTGGAGTATATTTGCGTGGGACGCCATTTAAACGTGGAGTATATTAACGTGGAGTATATTTGCGTGGGACGCCATTTAAACGTGGAGTATATTAGCCTCCAAATGGGTGCATTGTGCATGAATCTCGAAATCAAATTCCGATGTGGACAGCGCATGACTTACCCTACGGGCTCGATTTTTTCGCTCTTCATTATTCATTAAACTGAGTTTAACTGCGCAAAATAACGTTCATCAGTGCATATTTGAAAAGAGAGCGAATTTGCACATTTAATTCAATTTTCGTTTTCATCGTTATTTTCAGAGACTGACGTAGAGGATAATGAGGTGCGTCTTAATCTTTTCATCATTAAACAAGCATTTAATAGATATATTTGAGCATATGTGGTCTTTTATTACAGATTTAGGCGATTTTGCCAGTATGTGAAAAAAGGCACGTTTAACGATGAAAAGAACCCCCATTACACTAGGTCTTGCCGTTCTCGATATATTTTAGTTTTTTCACATTTTCGCTGCGCCAATATATTTCACAATATTTCACATTTTCGCTGCGCCAAAAATAAGTCCGATTACCAAATAAAAACGAAAATTGAATTAAAAGGGCCTATTCGGAGCCATTTTAAATAACGATGACTGTTATTGTGTGCCATTCAACTCAATATAATGAATGATTGAAGAAATGAAGAGAACATGAATATGCAGGGAAAGTCATGTGCTGTCCACATCAGAATTTTTTTTATTTCGAGTAAATACATACATTTCACAGACAGATAAGCAGACAAACACACAGACACAAATACAGAAGCACACACAGAAGTCTCACTAAAAATAGTTTTTTCGAGTTGTAGAGCTCCCAAAACGGGTCGATCTCCTTCTACACGATTCCAATACTTTTCCTATATATTACCAGTTTTGGACAGACGAATCAAAAACAAATGATTAGAACCGCACATTTTCAATTCACCCTAACTTGGTCCGTGCTGTCAACCGTCGTCCAACCGTCGTGTATGTGTTCCGATGAAATAAATAAATGGAATAAACAAACATGACTCATTGAGCTCGGTCCGTTCATTTAGAATTATGAAAACGTCTCAGAATTCGCAGCGTTTGGCCCGTCCCTCAAAGTAAGATCAGACTGAACTCGAACGCAGACTCTTGGATCTCTCAAAAGAGTCACTGGAAGATAATTTCGAAGATAAATTTCATTTAAAATGATTCCTACATGTTTATAAAAATCCAAATGTTTCCGGCGAAATAAATAAATGGAATAAACAAAGATGTATTGAGCTCAGTCCGTTAACGTGCAACTGTGAAAGCGTTTCGGAGTTCGTCATTTCCAATTCTTGATATTATTGTAATACCGTGTAGTGTGTAAAAGAAATCCCGTATAATGTGGCTAAGTATAGAAAAAATTTGATGTAGGCAACACATGACTTTCCCTGCATTCACGTTCTTTTCATTTATTCAATAATTCATTGAGTTAAATGGCACAAAATAGCGCACACAAGTGATTCATTAACACCCATGATATAACCCTCGCTATGACACCGAATTTAAATGAATGGCCGTTTTTATTGGGTAACTGGACTTATTGTCAAAGGTGTCGTAACGGAAACTCGATAAAAACTTAAATATCTCGAAAACGGCTAGTCTTAGTGTAATGGAGTGCGTCTCACTCCTTTCATCGTTAAAAATTCCGTATAAAACAAGCATTTGATGGATATATTTGAGAGTACGTACTTTTTTATCACATATTTTGACAATTTTTGCGGGCCATTTCGCAAAAAAAAAAAGATAGGTTACTTTTTCCGAATCGTACCAAAATCTAATCAGCACCAGGGTAACCCACACGTGACTTATCGACTCAATTTTGTAAAACTTTGATCTATTAGTTTTTCAGCTAGAGTGGATGCAGGCCATTTCGCAAACAATGGCGGGTTGTTTTATCCCAAAACGGGTCGGCGCCAGAGTCACACACAAGTGACTTACCTAACAAATTTTATGATATTGGGCCCATTTGTTGTTGGGTTAGAGTGGATACATACATTACACAGTCACAGAGACAGATGCACACACACAGAGAGAGACATCACACTAAAAATAGATTTTTCGTATTCTAGAAGTCCCAAAACGTTGCCAACTCGAGTTGTGATTCCAAAACTTTCTCTATACATTAACATGCGTTGCAGGGAAAGTAAAAATCGCACAGTCCATGATCTTGTTTTGAAGGACCACGAAATGACACATTAATAAACCTTGATGATTTTGTGAACCTTTGAAAACGGGTTGCTTTATCTTCAAACTTTATCTTCGCGCAAAAGTTTGAAGAAATAAATGTTTTTTCTATACCAAAATGGTATCCGAAAAAGCCATTGATCTCTTCGTTATCGAATATGAAAACTCTCTCAGGATTTGCTGCAGAAGTTTGTGTTTCTTTTTATTGCGAAGCGGGAAATGGACAGAGTTGGGCAAAATGCATTGAAAATGTATTTTCGATACAAAATACATAGGTTTTAGGACTTAAAATACGAAATACAGATTACTTTTCAAATTTGAGAAATTGCAAATACAAAATACATGTATTTTGTATTTTGAAAATACATTCAAAATACAAAATACATTAAAAAAGTTAAACATTATTGTGTATTGGACTGCATTGAATTTTCAATGTAAAGCAACATTTTATTGGAAATAAGTAAGCCTTATATATGTTAAAAAGTAACATTTAAAAGGATTAGAATGTATTGAAAACGTATGACTTAACCCTTAAAATTTTAAATCTTCAAATTAATAAAGTAAAAAAAAATAATCTATGGAAGAACGTGTTTAATATTACAGACAAAGATATAATAAACAAGAAAGATCAATCATGCTTAAAGCATTGATTATGAAACACTTTCCAACTTCAATGCAATTTTATTTAAACATGTCTAAAATGCAATACATTCCACGGTAATATTTTAAAACTTATCACAATACTACATTAATTTATTATATTAGAAAACTTAAACCTTCATCGAAAAAAATGAACTTCATTCAAATGATGGCATTGAAATATAAATTGCCTGATTTAAACATCTCTAAAATACGATACATTCCTCGGCAATAATTTTAGAATTATCATAATACTACGATAATTTATTATATTTGAAAACTTCATCGAAAACAACTGAAATTCATTCAAATGACGTCATCGAAAAAATAACACGGCTGGCTCTCTCTATAAAAGCAGCATTTCATTCATAAACAATTTCCCATTCATTTCATTCATCACAATACTATAATAATTTATTTTATTTAAAATTTAAGACCATAAAGCTACAAGTAATTAAACTCTATGCTTAAAACTTCATCGAAAAAAATCGTCCTTCTCTTTGTAAAATCAATGAATATTGCATTCATATCAGCTATGCAGACTCCATGAGCTAAATAATTTTGTGTCAAAGAAATACAGCAATTCTAATACAACTCATTCTACACATTTTGCTGTTTACATTTTACATAAGTGAAAAATAGGCTTCGTTGTAGAAATAATCAAATTTGGATGATCATTTAAACTCAAATATATTGTAATTGCGTTGTTTCAGTATGTAGATGCACATAATTTAAGCAAAAATAAAGTGATTTTAGGACGGATACAACTCTCAATATGAATTAAAAAGAACTTTAAAAATTACGATTTTGAGACAAGATGGATGCCATATATCATTTTGAAGTGGGTCACGTGATCTTTTCATATCATGGTCACGTGATCGCTTCATATAAGAGGTGTCATTATTATTTTAATTTTTATTTAAAAAACTACTGAATATATTTCGCTGAATTTTTTTTATATATATTTTATGAAACAATTTGAATATTACCTAAAATTTTCGAAGCAATTTGTGAATTTTAAATCCGCTTAGAAAATGTTTGAAAAATTAGGTTCCATAAAGCTCAATGTATGTCATTTTTCCAACCCGGGTTCAATCCAAAACGAATTGGGTGATATTTTTCATTTATATTTCCATAGGTCCTTCAGACCGTCTGAACAACATGCTAAAATTTCATTTTGATTAAGTCATTTTTACGGCAGTTATCGTGCTAATGGGCAGACAGACAGACAGACAGAATGAACAAAGTCATAAACACTTTTCAACTTTGTTGTAAAGTGTTAAAAACTAGAAATTTATGAAAAAGCCTTCATAGGGTGACACTTCATTTTGGACGGAACAGTTAAGTATTTTAATTCTTTTTTGCATACATATTTCTTTCAGTCATACGAATTTTCAGGAAAACTGGTAGCAACATCTCCGACGCTGGAAATGAATCCCCCAACCTCCTCTAGAATTCGACCCTAGATCCATATCAGTCATCCTTTCATGCTATTGGATGTACACAATAAACCACAGTAAAAGCAAGATATTCCAATTTAAAAATACAAGAAAATGAAAGTCATAAAATTTGAAAACAAGATCCAAATTAAATAAATATAACGAATCCTCCAAGATAAAACACGTAGCCAAATGGGAAAAGGACAATGTTGTTTTAGATGATAACTTACGCCATTTAGCGGTCCTTTTTGAGCGGAGGAAAGAACAAGCATTTTAATCTGTAAAAACTGGGTTCACTTAATTCAAAGAATGTAAAGTGAAAAGAAATCGAACATTCTAAAAGAATGGCTGTCGACTTACTCGAAGCAGTGGACCCGTTTAAGATGGATTTCTCGTTCTCACGTACAAATACGGTCTGTGGTCGCTTAATACCTTAAGATAGACACAATTTATTACTTTCCTTATATACGTAATATATAAGGAAAGTATTGTGACGGAGTCGAAAATTCGAATTCCAGTTTTCGACGGGAGAGCACGTTTCATGCATCCCTCATCACGAATCAAACGTTTTTAAAATGATGTCTGTGTGTGTGTCTGTCAGTGAGTCTGTGGAGACGATATCTCACGAACGAATAGAGCGATTGGAATGAAATTGGGTACAAAACTCACAATCCGTGAATACTGGAAGCCTATTGTAATCGAATGTTCAGAACCCCCCTAAATTGTCGAGTGAAATGTTAAAAAAATCATCAAAAAATTAAAACATTTAATAAAGTTACGAAAATAGACATTTCTAATGTAATTTTTTCTTAGAAAACGATTAACATAAACTTTTGAATGCTAGCATGAACCGTTCTCAAGATATTTCAGATTTTTTAAATAAATTTATCAAAAAATTCCATAAATTAAAAAAAATATATGAACTCTTTAGAAACATGTTCACTTTTCATATGTAATATCATGCGATACATTGGGTGACATCATTCTCGTGGATCTAACTCGTTCCATTCATGAGGAAAGATACTTTGAGTCATACTTTTGTATTTGAACGCCAATAGTTATTTATCTGCTATAAGAATAACTTATTTCTCTGTCCATAACGCTGGGCGAGATGTTGGCGCTGAATTGAGCGAAATGTCGCCCACTTGGCGACTCTTAAATGTTGCCAAATGAACGAAAATCTCGTCCAATGGATAAAAATGACTCTAAATCAGTGAAAATGATAACTCATTGACGAAAATTCAATTTCTTGAAACGAATATAAATAGCTACTACAGGAAAAACCTATTTTTTATTGTAAAAATAGTAAATTCATTGCATTCTATAAGGAGAGTCATGTGTTGCCCACATCAGATTTTTTGATTTTGAAATCGGTACGAGATGTTCCAGAACACACTTTTGAGCCATTCACTAAAATTGAGAACGGCATAAAAATAAGACTGTTTACCCAGAAGAAACGAATAAAGATGATTCATATTTTCTCATTTTTACCTCATTATGCATATTAAAATTTTTCATTCAAATGTTCTGTCTTTTTTGTGATCCATGTACCTAATATGTTACATACAAATGAGGATAACACACTTCCATGACTATTTCACGTCACATTTACGGGCTCCTGCTAGGATGGATGGACTCGCTAATGCGTACAACACATGTCGGCTCTTGACTGTCCGTCTCAACGAGAGATCACCACAACCCATGAATACTTGTCACGAACCATTTCCGAACGGAAAGGTGGAAACATTTATTTTCATAGATACATGTTTTGAGAGAGGGATTTTTCTTAAGAGCCACATTGTTTAGCTCTTTCCTTCAATAACAACCTGAACAAAAAAGATCTAAAAATTTTAATTTCAAAGTGGTTCCAAAATGCCAGAAAATGTTTGATTTTGTATAAAAAGCAAATTCTCAACTAGCGAACCATCCCGGCATTTTATTGGATGATACTGACTGCTGCAGTCTACAGAGATATGCGAGTATAGAAGGATGCATCCAACAGCGAACACTCTGAAAAGGTGCGGCCATAAGTTGTAGAGTCCACTTTGGTGATAAGAGCTAGTTCGTCAATGATAAGAGCCACTTCAATGACATGCCATTTCGTCCCAATAGCTCAACGGTAGAGCTCGGCTGGCCTGTTTGGAGATCCAGGGTTCGATTCCCGGTTGGAGCAGCAATGCACTTTACAAAGTTTCAATGCTCAAAATGTTTCAAAGAATGTTAGGGTTCAAATTTATCTTAAAAGATCATCCCGTTCTTCGTGAGGAGTGCGTAATATAAATAAATTTAAAATTGTGCAGATTCCTATAGTATGCTAAATGACATTGTTAATCAAAATATTTAATTGGAGGCTTTCAAAAAGATCATCTGTTCTCGCTGTACAAAATGATCTTCACGGGTAGATCTGAAGAATAAAACAGCCCGCTCCCGTTTGTAAGCATATTTACAAAAGATATGATGTTGAACCCATATTGGTAAAATAAAAGCGCTAAAATAGTATGGTACCCGTACTACTTATAGTCGTGAATATTAGACGATATAACCGTGCATTAGTAACAGATGACATGCACTACAACATATAAGTTTCTAAAATGTGCGCAAAATAAAATGTATAGTACTAAAATGTGTGCCTCAAAGTTTCAGCGTTCACTTCGACGATAAGAGCTTGCCATTTCGTCCCAATAGCTCAACGGTAGAGCGTCGGCTAGCCAGTTCGGAGATTCGGGGTTCGATTCCCGGTTGGGGCAGCAATGCTCTTTACAAAGTTTCAGTGCTCAAAAAAAATGTTTCGAAGCGTGTTGGGGTTGCTTTTCGATTCGATAACTTTTGTTATGACTCAAATAATACTTTTCACAGATTCTCAAGGCTAGCGTGCTGTTGGGAGGCTTGTCAAGAAGTCGCCCTTTGCAGACCATTCTTTTATTTCTCGTTTATGGACCCACTTCTGAACAAGTCAGACCAAGACCCTCCCAAGTCTTCCTGAGGGCTGGCCCATTCCATGACGACCCGTAAGTCGTAGGACTGGCCAAACGCAATCGCCAAGCAACCGCGTAGTTATTACAGCAATGGGAAAGTCGCTCGCACTGCGAGGCAAAGGCTGCGTGTTAGTGGACTCTATATTCGGGTACCATCCATTTGGGTCCCTTTGAAAGCTAAGGCCAGAGGAGCAGCGTTACAGCGTTGTCAACAGCACGGGACTGGGACGAGCGCAATGGGTCACGATTGGACCCAGATCCAGACCATAAACGAGCAAGATGAGGAGGAATACGTAACCAGCCCAATAACATCGTTGACCATCATCACGTCGCTGGACGTGGCAGTGACTAGATTCTCCTTTGAATATCGTGACGGCGGAAAACATTCTATTCTACGCCGCAACAGTGGACGCCGATTTATTTTTGATGGACTGTGGCGCGCGAATCGGGCTTGTGTGTGGAGGGGAGCACCTGGAGAGCAAGTTGAAAACCCTGAGAGCATTTCTCGTCTGCAGTGACCAGAGCCTCGACCCACACCGAACATCTTTGGGATGCTCTTGGAAAAGCTCCGTCTGCTCCCTCTATCTGCAAGATCTGCCTGTCTGCAGGAAAGGTAGTTTTGACCTTTGCTGCGCTGGGTCACCTGACGTAAAGCTTGTGTCAAAATCAGGGAAGGTTACACCCCATGTTGAGACTTGTTTGGTTTGTTGTATAGCCTACTTCTGCCCAGTGACCCAAGTATGAAGTGAGCAATGAAAGTGTAAAAAACATATATAAATGCATTTTCTTTAATATTAATTTTGTACTCGTGAACATATTGCTCACTTATCTGTGCCTGGAGATTGCGCAACCACAAGATAAGTGGCGCCCTCTGCTGGAAGAACGTAAACAAACGATCGTGATTCAGTATTCTCCTGAGCTATGTTCAATAACACCCATTTATTTTTGACTTACGTCGTTCTCGGGAATGACTCACGGCGTTCTTTCAGCAGAAGTCTTCATGCAAATCTGGATATCCTACGCGTGCACAAACTTATTTGCATATTTGAGTGACGGACCTCGGGAATCATTCCGGAAGGTACCAATCCTGACCTATATAGGAAGTTCGGTTTGGAAGAATCAGTAGAGGAACAGAATCGGTGGAGGTAAAGAATCAGTAGATCGATAGATGCAGAGATGTTAAGATAGTAAAGAATGTACGATAATGCAAGTAATGCATTAGTATCGAAATTAAGAACATTTTCGCTATTGATCTGTTATTGCTCATATTAGTCACGATGTTAAAGCTTTTCAATTTACCCGGTGCTTTACAATTTTAATCGTTGATGTGTCATTCAGTAATATATAATAAGTTATTCTACTCATCTCCAAAAATGTGCCAAGTTTCAATCCTGTTCAAGTAAGTGACCTTCGAAGTGCTGGAAATAGAACGACCGTTCTATTGTATATAACCGTGCTTAGTAATGTCTACTAATGTTTTTTCAAGCTGAACTTCTTTTCTAACTTCAAAACCTGTACATATGTTAAAGGCTGCTTACCTGTTACCGCAGCTAGCCTGGGTAAAACTCTGATGTTTTGAATAAAACACTCATTTCGTTTTCACGAATGGACTCTGTCTTTTTTCCACTCACACTTTGCTACAAGTCAGAAAGTTTAATATTATCTACATTTACCCCGAGAGGAAATGATGTTAAAATTACAGAACCCTCTCAGTGATTGAAGTGATAAGAACAGGAGAAGTGTGGTAGGCAGCAACGATGGTGTGTGTATATATATATTATAGTGCCTGGAGTGCTATATGTATTGTATATATTGTAGTACCGGGAGTGCTATATACTATATTGTAGTGTCTGGAGATTGCGCAACCACAAGGTATGAACAGGGCAGGAAAAGCGTGGCCAGTAGACTTCCCGTTGATGTCACGTTTGCTTCATAATTTTCCATGTAAATAGTAGCGCGCAGTTGTTTTTGCAGTAGATATGTTAAGCGCCATCGAGGAGTAAAATATATATAGAAAGACAATTTTCGAAATTATACCTGAGTTGTCTGTGCCTTATCCACGACTACACCACAGATACCTTCTTGTGAAATTTCAAGTCCATCACAGCAGAATTTTTGAGTTATGTCCGATGGCTTAACTTTTGGAAGGTCGTGTAAAATAACCCGATTTCCATGTCAAATGAGGTGCCTCATTTATCGGGTGCAAATGTTACTTGGCTTGTAAAGTTTTGGTCACCGAAGATGTACGTCGCAATAATGATGACGACTTTCACTTCATGGTAGTGCTATTCATCGTTATGCGAATGGTGCCGAACAAGTTCATTTCTGTACTACAATAGGACCCTCTTATTACCACACTATATTACTGAGTTCATTGTGGTCATGACCACAATAAACACATTATTACCACATTAGAAACATCTTACACTGAGTGGGTGCCTTTAGCATTACGGTAAGTCCTTTGTGAAGGCGGTCTCGTGGCAGCTGCGTGCTTGCTGCAAGACATGGATTCAGTTTTACCAAGCCACTCGCTCCATCTTCGTATTTCCACGCACCGTAAATGCGGACGGCATCTGATTGGCTCAGCGGTCACTGGTTGGGTCCTACACACAGTTCTTCCATTGGAATATCCACAAACATTCAGTGGATTTCTCCCTCCACTGCATAGTGGTTAAAACAAAACGTTTCCAAAATAGCGTTTCTACTAGTTGATCTCATTTTGCTCTCTGGCTCGAGACGTCAGAAAGATTAGAACTGGTCTCCCCGCCGTGTCTTTCCTTATATTTGGAGTGCGTGGTTCGATTTGTTTTGTTCTCCGCGGGGGATTCGAAGCTATTTTAACGAAGAAGTAAAATGCCATAAAAGGAACACCTTTTATGGCTTTGCAACTGTTCTTTCAGTCTTGTTTCACTTTTGGTTGATCTAAAAAATTCGCCAAGAGTGTTCTTTATGGGCGACAAAATGTTTGCCGTGCTATTATTTTTGAGGAAACATCTCTTTCTCAGAATCTTCTATGGATAGAGCTGAGTCATTTAATTCCCGGGGGTAGAGGACTTAAGCTTCTGGTTCAAATAAATTTTGAAATATTTATTTCAGAAGACTGGCTATAGAGAGAGATTATAGGATGTTTGATAGGAATTCGGCATGGAATTGCTAGAGAAGGTAGGGGATTTACTAAGGATATACCACTTCTGGTTTTGGATAGGTTACTTCCGATTTTCCGCAAATGTGTATGACTACGGTACGTAATGTACTAAATGTGTACAACGGTAGAGCGTCGGTTGGACAGTTCGGAGATCCAGGGTTCGACTCCCGGTTGGGGCAGAAAGGCTCTTTACACTTTAGAAAACAGGTATGAGAAAGAGAATAAAAATGCTCAATAGTTCCGTCCAAAATGGAACCTCATTGTTCCTCTTTTGATAATAATGCGGTGCACAGGGAACCATGAGAATGATGTGAACGAAATTATTACAGGTGTTGTTCGAGGACGTTATTGCACAGTCTATTTCGAACAACACCTGTAATAAATTCGTTCGCATCATTCTCATCGTTCCCTTTACAACATTGTACTATGCACCACAACCTGTGTTGTAAACATGCCGTGAAATAAATATTTTTGTAGTTGTTATTGTACTTTTTGCGATAGAGTTTCCATATTCATGTTTCAAAACTGCTATTTTCAAAAGTGGCTGATGAGCGCAACGAACACCCATCCAACTCAGAGATAAAGCTTTAATTCACTTTTATGTTTTAAACCAACGATTTCCAACCTTTTTCGTTTGGAACCCTGGAGTTAGAGAGGAGAATTCTGAAAGTATCGTTTTTCAATACTATCTCAGCAACCCCTGGTCCTAAAATCTCGAAACATGGACTCCATTTTAAGCGGGGCTATTTCAAAGGCACCCACAAAATGTCATTCCATTCGATTGAGCCCATCTTCCGCGATTTTCACTGTTCCTTATATAGACATGCAAATGAAAGTGTGTTTCTTTGTAATGATTGCAGAGCGTCGGCTCGCCAGTATGGAGATTCGCAGCGTGTTCACCTTTTAAGCACCATTTAGTTTGGGGGTGTGTGAGCGAAGGCGTAGAGTTGTTATTTTCGATTTCTACTTCCCCTGCAATGCGTGGTAATGCATAGTGAAAGTATTGGAATCATGTCGGAAATCGCAGAGTTTTCGACGGATCGACACGATTTGGGATCTCTAGAACACGAAAACACTATTTTCAGCGTGACGTCTGTGTGTGCAGCATGTATCCACTCTAACTCAAAAATGAATGGCCAGAGTTCCATGAAATTGGGCAGATCAGTCCCTTGTGTCCAGTTTTCCGTGCGATTCGGGGTGAAGCCTTTTTTGCGAAGTGGCCCTCAAAACTGGCCTCTATTCACTCTAGTTGAAAAACTAATTCATCCAATTTTACAAAATAGCGTAGATAAGTCACTTGTGGATCACCCTGGTGCTGATTCGATTTTGGTACGATTTGGAAAAAAATAACCTGCCTCCTTTTTGCAAAAATTGCCAAAATCTAAAATAAGAAACGACGTATGCTCAAATATATCACTTAAATGCTAGTTTTATTCGTCATCTTTGACGATGAAAGGAATAAAACCAACCCCATTACACTAGGACTAGCCGTTCTCGAGATATTTTAGTTTTTTCGCATGTTCGCTACGACGCCGTTAAAATAAGTCCAGTGACCCAATGAGAACGGAAATTGAATTAAAAATGCCAATTTAGTGTGATTTTAAATAATGATGGGCTTTATTTTGTGCCATTCAACTCAATATAATGAATTATCGAAGAAATAAATAGAACGTGAATATGAGTTTCGCCACCTTTGAAAATACGTCCAGATACGCAATGAAAACTGAAATTGAATTAAAAGTGCTCATTCAGCGCCATTCAAAATGATGAGTATTATTTTGTGCCATTGAACCCAATTTAATGAAATTAAAGAAATAAAAAAAATGGTTTTGAGTCTGCAGGAAAAGTCATGTGCTACCCACATCAGCTTTTTCTAATATAGACAGATTGTATTAGATCCTCTTTTGTTATATTTTACGACGATATTAGGATGACGTTTTACTCCCAGCAGACGGAACCCAATGTCGAGTGAATACGCATCATTAAACTAGTGTGGAAACCCCAGGCCGTCCGACTCATCCAGAGGACTTGAGTAACTATTTGGACGACCGGTATTAAACTAGAGTGAAAAGGCTCAAAATTCAAATAAAATTCAATAAAGTTCGGTGATAAAAACAACAATGATTTTCCACCAGGAAGGATTTGCCGACACTCTGCAATCGGTCGAAAAGAAATCCACCGATTGGGATATCCAGCTGTTTCATTTCCTCCGGCACGGAGGACAGGCGGCACGTCCTCTAAGATTTCTCTAATCACGCGCGTCCCTCATTACAACACGTCTCCGAGCATCCCGAGGATGTTTATCTTCGTTAACTCGACACGCGTGTTCGGAAAAGGAAGTTTACACATTTCAGATAGAATCGGAAGCCTATATATGAAAGGGTTACAAATCTTTGATAAAATCTCCGGTTCTTTCAAAATAACTTTAAAAAAAATCGAATGCACGTGACCCTGCAGTCTCCTATTCACGTTCTCCTTATTTCTTCAATCATTCATTTCATTGAGCGGAATGGCACACAATCACTTCCATCATTATTTCAAATGGCATTGAAATGGCACGCTTAATTTAATTTTCCTTCTCAGTTGGTAACTGGATTTTTTGCTTTCCCATGGTCATGTATAGGGAAAGTAAGTGGAATCATGTCGAAAATCGCAACTGGAGTTTTCGACGGATCGATCCATTTTGCCACCTTTAGAATACGAAATAAGTATTTTTAGCGTGACGTCTCTGTGTGTGTGCCTCTCTATATCTGTCTGTGGAATGTTTGTATCCACTCTGACTCGAAAACGAATAGACTCAATTTCTTAAAATGAGGTAGGTAAGTGCTCATTCGATTTTGATACGATTCGGAAATGATCCTGCTTTTTTTTACGAAATGGCCCGAAAAAATCGTCTCAATCTAAAATGAAAAACAACGTATGTTCAAATATATCCATTAAATGCTTGTTTTATACATAATTTTTAGCCATGAAAATAATAATACCAACCCCATTACTACGGAACTAGCCGTTTTCGAGATATTTTAGAAGTTGTTTGGATTTCCGTCCCGCCACCGTCCAGTGAGAACTAAATTTGAATTAAAAGTGCACATTCAATGTCATTTTAAATAATTCTGTGCCATTCAACTCAGTATAACGAAGAAATAAAGAGAACGTGAATGTGAATCACATTTTTTTCAAAGGTGATAATAATCTTAATTTTAATAGGAACAAGACTTATTGAACACATTCTTTTGTTCCCCTCCCATCAAAATGTGCTAATCTGTTGGGAAATCAATTCACTTCCTAAATTTAAATTTCTAGAGAGGCCTTTCAAAGAAAAAGTTCTTTGGAGTTTTATTTCTTTTAAGTAACTGTATTTGCATGTCTGGAGGCTTAAAGTTAAAACTTTTTCCTAGAGTTCACCTCAACAATGCTGTAATACTAATTGTAGCGTTATAAAAACAAGAAAAGCTGATGACTTTCCTTATAGAATGCAATGGATTGACTCGTTTTACTGTCAAAATACAATGTATAAGATCCACGGCGCTGTGTTTTGATCGTTGAATTGTACATTGGGCGATTTTCCGGATGACAACATGTAAAATTATTTCAAAATAATCCATTAACATATACTTCGCGCAACTGTAAATAAACAATCATCAATATGGATAGTCTCCTCAATAAGTGATAGAGTCCATATATTAAAATTCTTTTATAATGAGGCGTCATCCATGAGGCGTCATTTTCATTCATTTATTTTTCATTCTTTTTTTTTTTTCATTTTTGGCAGAAATATCATCAAAATTGCAATCTGGGGCGAAATATCGCCAGGTTGGCAATACTTTGCTAAATGATTCGCTAAGTTTGCCAATTGGATCAGCAAGTGGCACAACCAAACGGAGAGAAGAGTATTTCTTATAGACTATGCCAGTCATATGACGGAAATCAGAATGTGCGAGACATTACTTTCCATTTGGCGTCATTTTTATCAATTGGGCGACATTTTTGTCATTTCAACAAGATTTAAAAGAGTCGCCAAGTTGGCGACGTCCCGCTCAATTTTTCGCCAAGCGTTACGGACGGAGAAATGAGCTATTCTTATAGTCTCCGCTTATGTTCTTTCCAAGAACTTTCATCCTCTAGTCGCCATTTTCTTGAATTGAGCGTCATTTTTATCAATTGGGCGATATTTTCGTTAATTTGGCAACATTTAAAAAAGTCGACATTCCGCCAGAATCTCGCCAAGTGTTATGGACGGAGAAATAAGTTATTCTTGTAGCAGATGAATGACTATTGGCATCCACATACAAAAGTATTACCTAAAGTATTTTTTCTCATGAATGGAACTAGCTAGATCCACGAGAATGATGTCACCCAATGAATTGCATCATATTATTACTTATGAAAAGTGAACATATCTCACAATAGGTAATATTTTTTTTATTTTATATGATTTTTTTATGATTGTTCTGAAAAATGTACAATATCTCAACGGTTCATGTCAGCGTTCTAAAATTTATGTCAATCGTTTTCTAATAAAAATTACACAAGAAATGACTATTTGCGCAACTTTATTAAAGGTTTAATTTTTTGATGATTTTTTCAAAATTTCACTCGAAAATTTCGGCGGGTTCTGAACATTCCATTAATAAAAACAACAGTCTTCCAGTATTCATGGATTGTAATGTTTGTGCCAAATTTCGTTCAAATCGTTCCATTCGTTCATCAGTTATCGTCTCCACAGGCTCACTGACACACATACATACTTTCACACACACACACACATAATTTCACACACACACACACACACACACACACACACACACACACAAACATCTTCTGAGAAACGTCTGATTCGTGTTCAGGGATGCTTGAAACGTACTCTCCCGTCGAAAACTCTAATTCGAATTTTCGACCCCGTCACACTACTTTCTTTATACATTATATGCATATAAGGAAAGTAAAAATGCACGAATGAGTTTCGCGTTTCAAAGTAAATGTGTGCCCTACTTTAACACAAAAAGTCGGATACTACGGAATCCAATCGATTTTCTCTCTATTCCATGCCACAAAATGAATGGCATTATTGTTTGAAATGACTCTGAACGGGCACTTTTGATTCAAGGATCGTTTTCATTGGGGAACTCGGAGTAGCGAAAAAATGGAAATATCTCGAGAACGGCTTGTCCTAGAGTAATGGCACGGATCTTATTTTTTAGGGTGAAAAACTACGTATGAAACAAATGAGTGGATGAGTGAGCCAACTTGCCTTTTTATTTTGACGATTTTTTTCCTTCTCATTTGAAGCATTTTGCAAAAGGTTCTTTTTCCCCAAGTCGTGGCCAAATCCAATGAGATAGATCTGCGTCAAAAAATGTGTGTCATTTAACTATCCAGTTTTATGACATTCATTTTTGAATTAGAGTGGACGGGTCATACCTTGAACAGACGTCACGCTGAAAATCCATTTTGGGGACGTGTCGATTCGTTGAAATCCTGAGTTGTGATTTTCGACACTTTCCCTATACGTCACCCTGTATTGCGAGGGTTTTGCTATTTAATAATTTTAGGAATTTTATTGAGTAGTGAAAACGGGTTTAGGGGACTTATTCATTTACATATTGTTATTCTCTTTCCTTAAATTTAGGTATCTGTATTTCACTTATTCAGGTTTCAATATACTTCTGTTCCAAATGCACAGTTTTGTATTCCAAATGACAGAAATTCGGTCTTTTTAGGTTGTAGCCGTTCAAATGGATTCAAATCAGCTAATCCGTGATTGCATTTATTCCCCTTTTATTCCCTTTGATTTGATTCTAAATGTGTTATTCTCGGTTAACCCAAGCATTGAAAAAATTAGTACTTTTTATAAAATTTTAAATGTGCGTTTCTCTAAGCCTATGTATACACATCAAATCAAAAAAACTTTCCAAACTTTTATTAGTTGGATCGGTACAGGCTGTCCTAGAAATAGGACAATGGTCCATCCTCTCTATATATAATTTTTTGACAATCCTTTTTTACTGGTATAAAAGTATGGAATATTACCTTAATAAGATTATATGTATGTTCTTCTTGGAGCTCAAAACTTTAAAAAACTTGTGCGTTGCAAATGTAAAAAAAAAAACCCCTGCAAGAATCGCCATTTTAAAAAATGAATATAAAAAATATCCAACATTAATTTAAATTTGCGACAAAGGCAGATATATAGTTAATGATTCTTAAACAATAGTGTCTTTACATTGAATTAAAATATGCAAAATAATTTATATAAAGACCACTTATGTATGCTGTCCTATTTTTAGGACGATGAGGAAATATGGGTTAAGAAATCATTGATTTATCTCGATTTTTCATTTTTATTTTTTATTTGTTTAATTTTTTTTTCAGTTTTTTCAATATTTCAGAATCGTCCATTTTAATGTATTGCCGAATTCGCATATTCCAAATCGTTTCACTTCATTTCTTTTTCATTTTCGTCTGCTTTATAATTGCTACTTTAAAATTTTGAGTTTTTGATGGGTTGACCGTAATATTAAAATCGTCTGTCATTAATTCTTTTATCATTTATCAATAGTTTTATTTGCGATGTGTGGCAACGATGCGTACGCGGTTTTCCCGCCGATGAGAGCTGAACGTGTACACCTCAAAAGTTGTATTTGCGCTTCGTCGTCTTCATCAGGATGAAAGCGGCTGTGCTTAGTTTATAACCTCCATTCCTTTGCCGCATTTTATGCGAGTCCTACTAAAGTTGTTTTGTCTAGAAGCTGTAGGAGCCAAGCGTTCGTTGCGTCTAGACCATCGAGGTAGTATTATACGGAGAGAGCATAAGGGTTGCAATCATCGTCCAAGATAAAGGCAGGTGTTGTACGGACGAATTTCCCGAGAACGCGTTTTCTCTCCACTGTGACCCTATACATTTCAATGGCGATCTCACACCGAGAGCGTACTCGAGAAATATAAATGGTCAAATAATGGTTATGTACTGTTGCAATTACGGCTGCAAGTAAAAGCATGCACAAGGAGGGCTTTGCTCTTTTCGTGGATAAGATTTGTTTTCATTATATATCTTACAAATAGAGTTAAAAAGTAATTGTGCTAAGGTGACCAATCGTCCTCCTTTAGGGAGGACAGTCCTCCTTTTGTAGGTTCTGTCCTTCCTCGAAAAGTGTCCTCCTACCTGTCCTCCTTTTCGATATTTTAATACTAATCTGTTAATCTCTGAGATTCTTCAGAGATGCCGTGCCGAACTGTTACACGTCATGTGACGGTACAGTTCGGAAAGACGTGATTATGAAACGTATGCGCAGTGCATAGGAGAACTTCACATGTCTCGCACCATTCTGCACTTCACTTTGTTTACTTTATCTCTATATTATACTTCGTGTAATCAAGATTGAATGTTGATACTCTAGCTGCAGCACTTACCGTAAAATTCAATATGAAGGATATTTCTTGCTCCGAAATTTCCAATATATTGTTACTGTTAGAAAATGATATATTGACGAAAAATAGTCATTCAATGGAAAAATAATCGTTTAAGTAAATAATTAAAAGGGATGTAAGCATAATTAGTGTATTTTTGTTTGAATTAATAAAATGTTTCATTTATTTACATTGTACTTTTTTCTTAAATTTTTTCGTCCTCCTTTTCATTGTAAAAAAATTGGTCACCTTAATTGTGCTAGAATTTAGCGTGCTGCATTTCATTTGGCTATCAATTTCATTGCTTTTAATGCTGTATAATTAGAAGTTTTGCTTTATTTTGGGTGTTTGTGATATTGCAAAAGGCTTATAATGTCATTCTAACACTTTAAAAAAACATTTGGAGTACTTTGCTGATAGTTATAGAGCTATTTTCGGTATCCTCGTATGTTTTCCCTTCGAGGTAGAACTTGGCGACGGTTGGCGAATCGCTAGATTGGGTGCCTAGGGAAGAAAAATGGGAGTTTTAACGAGAGTAAAGACGTGTCGTATGATACAATTTTACGTTCATAAAATATAATAATAGTTTACATTCATTGAAAATATCAGCTAGATTTTACATCATAACTTTTCGGTGCATTTTATATAAAGATTTATGATATATGAGCATGATCTCATTTCTAGTTCAGAGTAAATCGTACTTATTTAGTATTACTAGTTAGCATGGACGCCCATAGGGAATGCCAAGGGGGCACTTCAAAATCACAAAGGCGGACATCAAACTAGTCGATGTTGTTAATCTTATCCTTGAATCCCTCCGGATAAATTCTATAGGTGGCGATGCTGGTTAGAATTAATTTCATATAAACATCTCGATTAAAAAGATATATTTTCCCCGTTCACAAATTAAAAATCAAAGGATGTATCACCAAACTTCCAGTGTTTTCAAGAAGTATTTTGGTATTACACTCTTGTTTAGTTTGGCGAGGTAGCCCAGTGGTTAGCACGCGGGAATTGCACTCGATAGGCCTGGGTTCGATTCCCTCCGCTGCTAAAACTGCCGCCGTGTTCACGCGGAGTACGATCACGTTAAACATGTGGGTCAGTAGGTCCTTCCGAGAGGTTGGTGGTAGGGGAAGGAGGGTACGATCCCTGTGGATGCTTCCCCACTGAGTTCCAGTCTAAATTGGGTGGCACTTCTTGGCCGTCCAAATAGCTACCGTACACCTTTCTGGTAGGTCGGAAGGTCTGGGTCTCAACAACAACTCTTGTTTAGTTCTCGAGAAAGAAATATGCCTTGCCCAAAGAAGTATTTGAATCACCGACTTCTTGATCATGCGTTAGCAATCTATTAAATGAGCAATCTTAACTCTAAAAGAACCTCACATTCTCCTCATCATAATTTAAGTAATATGCTTCTTGATCTAGAAACAGCTCTACCAATATAAATATTTTTACTTATATCATACATTTTTACTTACATTACAAATGCAGAAGCATTTAATAAAAAATTAACTCTATGTAAAAGTCATTAAAACTTAATTCTGCACATAGCTTTAATTATAATTTTGGTCCTAATGCTTCAGTTGTTTTTAAAATTTTTAGAAATAATTTTGGATAGATTGATTTGCAATTTTTCCTATAAGTTTTTAATATATAATATGTACAACATTTGATATTTTTATGCCACATTGAGTTAGCCCACTGTAATTGTACTTACGGGGTCTATGGTGTGTGGGTCTATTTAATTCTGGATGCAAATTTCACAATATGTATTTAAAGCATTTTCCAAACGAATTATTAGCAACCAAATCTCTGAAACTATTATAATTAAATGCAATTTTTGTATTTTGTGCCATAATATTTTATAATCTTATTTATTTCCTATATATACTTTATAGAAAAACATTTTAAAACAATTTCCAAATTCTATATCGATTAAACATGCAAAAACCTTCCGAACACGTTTTGACAATTTAAGAATCATGGCTATTTCAATAGAGCCCCTATTTATGAATTTAGACATAATTTTGTATTTTATTCTGAAATGTCATTTTATAAACAAAAAATATATAAATAAAGTCAAATGTTTCATTATTGCAAATATTACATTGTTTTATATTTGACAGTACGCATACAATATATTAAAATAAATTAGATGTAAAAATGACTCAGTCGTATTACGCCTCAAAGCATATATGGATACTGCTAACACAACTTTCAAAGATAGAAGTGGAGAATTCTACATTTTACGCAAGCATGCATACAATTTTTCCATATACTTTTTAATTATTTTTAAATATATTATGCATATTCTTGAATTTGTATACTTGTAATCTATTTCATATCATATTTTATTTGCAATTGCTTTGTAGTTCAATTTGTTTTACGAAACTGACTTTTTTAACAAAATTATTCTTTAGTAATAAAATGTTTTGGTAATAAAATATTCTAATCCTATTTCGTATTTTTCCTCGTACATATTCTTTAAAATCCTGTAACGTATAACAACTTCACGTTCCCCCTCATCCTCTAGAAGTTAAAAAAACAAACAGAAGGTACACGACACAGTTTAGGCGAAAAATTGCCAAATCATGAATGGAATTCAACCACTAGCACCTGCTCTGTGTTTGACCATGTTTCTAACATGGAGCAGATTGGACTGCGCTCTCTCCATATATACTAACTCGTTGGTCTAGACTGGCAGAATGAATGGAGATGCTGTTAATTAGTTTCCTGTCATCCAAATTTTGATCCCAGAAATTCCGAGTTGTTTACGATGTTTACTTGCCGAAAGGGTTTTGCCTTGCAGCTGTGTTTGTTTCTCCCTGGCTGTGCTGCTCTTATTATTTATTTATTTATTTTATTTATTTACAAAGACTGCAAGCAACAGGACGTAGTCCCAGTTACAGCATGCAGGAGCAAAACTCATTCAAAATACCATGACATACATTATGAAGCTCTGGATCGTCATTTTTGGTAAAAAGCACCGGACATATGCTGAGGTCAAAGGTCCAGTACCTATATGTGAAGAAATGGTTATTTCATTGTTACTAAACGTCCTGTTTGGAATATCCCCTTGGAACGACCGGAGATATTTTTATCTTCTGATGGAAGACCTGCTAGGCCGTGTTTAGCCTTTGGGATGTCTAAGAACTTTGGTGGCATCCATAGAACATTGGAAGTCCTCTCCCGCAGATCTCTGCAGCTTATCTTGGACCATTTGCTGATATCCATTTTAATTCTTTTGGTTTGCATTAGTCCTAAGTTTTACATTATTTAAGTGTTTTGTATTGGTAAGAATCTGTCCGCTCGACTTATATATTTGAAGTCTCCAAAACCTGTAGGATTTTTAAAAAGTAATTGGAATTCTTATTTGTAATTGGGTTTTTAACTTTTAGTTGGGATGTTAGTTATGTTTTAGATTACCTTTTTGGCTAACTGATGCTCTTTTTAACACTTTACAACAAAGTTGAAAAGTGTTTATGACTTTGTTCATTCTGTCTGTCTGTCTGTCTGTCTGTCTGTCTGTCTGTCTGTCTGTCCGTTAGCACGATAACTGCCGTAAAAATGACTTAATCAAAATGAAATTTTAGTATGTTGTTCAGACGGTCTGTAGGACCTATGGGAATATAAATGAATAATATCACACAATTAGTTTTGGATTGAACCCGGGTTGAAAAATTGAAATACATTGAGCCCTATGGGACCTAATTTTTCTAACATTTTTTAAGCGGATTTAAAATTCACAAATTGCTTCGGAAATTTTAGGTAATAGTCAAATTGTTCCATAAATTATATAAAAAAAAATTCAGCTAAATATATTCAGTAGTTTTTTAAATAAAAATTAAAATAATAATTACACATCTTATATGAAACGATCACGTGAACATGATATGAAACGATCACATGACCCACTTCAAAATGAGATATGGCATCCATCTTGTTTCAAATTCGTGATTTTTTAAAGTTCTTTTTAATTCATATTGAGTGTTGTATCCATCCTAAAACTACTTTATTTCTGCTTAAATTCTGTGCATCTACATACTAAAACAACACAATGACAATATATTTGAGTTTAAATTCTCATTCAAATTTGATTATTTCTACAATTAAGCCTATTTTTCACCTATGTAAAATGTAAACAGCAAAATATGTAGAATGAGTTGTATTAGAATTACTGTATTTCTTTAACACAAAATAATTCAGTCCATGGAGTCTGCATGGCTGATATGAATGAAATATTAATTGATTTTATAAACAGAAGGACGATATTTTTCGATGAAGTTTTAAGCATAAAGTTTATGAATTGTAGCTCCATGGTCTTAATTTTTGAATAAAATAAATTATTATAGTATTGTGATGAATGAAATGGAGAAAGTTATGAATGAAATCCTGCTTTTATAGAGAGATCCAGGCGTGTTATTTTTTCTATGACGTCATTTGAATTAATTTCAGTTGTTTTCGATGAAGTTTTCAAATATAATAAATTATCGTAGTATTATGATAGATTTAAAACTATTACCGTGGAATGTATTGCATTTTAGAGATATTTAAACCACGCAATTTATATTTCAATGCCGTCTTTTGAATGAAGTCCATTTTTTTCAATGAAGGTTTAAGTTTTCAAATATAATAAATCAATGTAGTATCGTGATAAGTTTTAAAATATTACCGAGGAATGTATTGCATTTTCGACTTTTTTTAAATAAAATTGCATTGAAGTTGGAAAGTGTTTCATAATCAATGCTTTAAGCATGATTGATCTTTCTTGTTTGTTCTAAATTCTCGTTTGGGAAATGAATCTATAATTTTGATATCTTAATTAATTATTTAACATTATTTTCTGTAAAATTTAATATTCTAACGTTTATACTACCACTATACGTTCGGTCATTCATTTAATTTATTTTACGATGTTTAATTGAATTTTTACGAGATGTTATTTTTTTTTTAAATTTCTTTAAATTTCAAGTGACATTTTTAATAAACGTTAGATTTAGAAAACTTAAACTGTGTGTTCTCTTTCTTTTCTTCTAGCGTGTTCTATTTTCAGAAGAAGAAAAGTGTTTTAGAGGGTTGGCATATTTTTATGCACTTCATGTCAGTTGACACCTTGGCAGACATACTTTAGAATGTTTGAGATCTTTTTAGATGGTTAAGAAGTTTGCATATTTTTATGGCATTTGTAGGTACTCAGGACACTTAACAAATTCTCAGGAAATTTTCGACATTTACCAAGTTCCAGGAATGTTGTGAACATTTCAGAGATTTCAGATGCGTAGTGAATTTTAGGATATCATGTATTGATCTACAACGCACAGGGAAAGTAAAATTGTGTTTATCGTATTTTTCGTGACACAAAAAATAGTAATAACACATTCTCACGACGAAATATGTATAATTGAAAGGGCTATGTTTTCATAAGAAAAATTCTGTCCAAGGAAAAGAAAATCGAAACATGTTTCTTTATGTTCGAGACCGTTAAAGCGATAAAAGTCGCCCGTCCCAGGTAGGAACGGTATCTCCTCGTTCAACGTTTCCCGCATACACATTTTGAAATTGTTTCTGCGATAATGACAAATCCAATACCCTAATTCCTCTATAGTGGGCAGAAGTAAACACCATTTTACCCGATTCTTGAAGCCGTTGGATCGATTTCCTCGCTCGCAGACGCCGTGAAAATACTTTAAAATTGTTTGGAAAGAAAAGGACAATCTCGCAAAACATTCCAATATTGGATGGCAAGGGCTTCTTATAGGCTGGCGGTCGGAAATGAGTCGAGGGTTCTGGTGCCTGCGTGATTACCTTCCCTATATCTATGGACAGTATCGGTCGAACATTTGGATTCGACGAAAGAACTTGTTTCGAGCATCCCTCAACTCTAATCGTTCGTTTTTGGGGCAGTGTGTGTGTGTGCGTGCGCGCGTGATACTTCACGGACGAATGAAGCGTTTTGAACGAAATTGGCTGCAGAAATTGCCATCAGTGAATACTGTAAGCCTGTTGCTTTAATGCGCAATCGAACGTTCGAAAGACGCCTCCCCCCCCCCCAATTTTTAAAACATCATCAACAAATCTAAACCTTTAATAATGTAACGTAAATAATCATTTATTATGTAATTTTTCAGAGAACGATTGACAAAACGCTAGCATGATCCGTTCTCGAGATTTCACTTTTCATATAAATTTAACATAAAAATCGCATAAAAATGAAAAAGGCTGATGCGGCCAGCACATGACTTTCCCTATATAATGCAATGAATTGACTTCTTTCACGTTAAAAAAATGATGTCTTATAAAATCTATGGCACAATGTTCATAATGTTGACTTTGCAATTCACACCACTCTAAATTGACAGTGATCGTTATTGATAGAATCCGCAATAAGCAATCGAACCCATATATTAAAATATGTTAATCATTAATTCACCATTTTGGCGTTGGCCGTTTTGGCAAAACCGAATGTTGCACCTCTATTTTTAATGCATTGCTCTTTTATGAAAATTTCATTGTATTATATGACATGGAGAAGTTATTTCTCCATGTCATTTCGAAGATTTAAAAAATATTTGTTTAATTGTGAAAAACTCTTGTTCTTAATCTATATAAATAAAATTGAAAATATGTCTATTTGAATGCTTGTCTCGTCATCACAGGAGATCGAATTAGATGAAATTTTGTGGGTACTCTAGGAATAACTCCACTTAAAATGGAGTCCGTGTTTCGAATTTCTAAGACCAGGGGTTGTCTAGATATTAATTAAAAACGCACATTTAAGCCTCCCATAAATTTATTTAAAGAAAATGATATGTCGCTTAGCAACGGATTCAAACCCAATGTGTTTCTGCGGCAGACGATGTTTATCAAATCTTGTCCGATTTAAATAATAAAGACATGTATATAAAATATATTTTATCAAAATTGCATTTTCGACTGAATTACATCAAATACAACCTTCATGTTTAAAAATCACTGGAATTATTGATCTTCTCAATTTATTACGTCATTTGTTTTATTTTGGTAAAAACGGTTGAAACTCATAAATTGCAGTACAGGTAATATTCCGTTAGTCTATTATTTTTTAATCTACGGGAATATAAACGGTTATATCTTCCGTGCAAGTTTTGTGCTTTCATTTTTTCATATATTGGAATCAATTACGGCCCTCAAGTTTAAAGAATGCTGGTATAATTGATATTTTCACTGTATTACTTCATAAGTTTAATTTTAGCAAAGATTTTTGAAACTGATATATTGTAGTACGGTTAATTTTCTTTAAATATACAGGTATACCTTCCAGTGGAGTAGCGCCCATTGAGGCTCAGCAGCTGAACCTCCCCTGTTTAAAATCTAATTTAAAGATACTTTTATTTATTATATTTTTAATATGACTTTGAGAATATATATATGTCTTTTTACTTTCCCTGCAATGTATACGGATGGTAATGGTAATGTATACGGAAAGTGGTAATGTATACGGAATCCCCATGGTAATGTATACGGAAAGTATTGGAATCATGCCGAAAATCGCAACTCGAGTTTTCAACGGATCTACACGTTTCGAGTCCTCTAGAATAAGAAAAACTATTTTTAGCGTGACGTCTGTTGTTGTTGTTGAGACCCAGACCGTCCGACCTACCAGAAAGGTGTAAGGTAACTGTTTGGACGGCCGGGAAGTGCCACCCAATTTAGACCGGAACCCAGTGGGGGAGGCATCCACAGGGACCCTACCCTCCTTCCCCTACCACCAACCTCTCGGAAGGACTTACGGACCCACATGTTTAACGTGATCGTACTCCGCGTGAACACGGCGGCAGTTTTGGCAGTGGCTGGAATCGAACCCGGGCCTTTCGAGTGCAACTCCAGCGCGCTAACCAATGGGCTACCGCGCCCAGCGTGACGTCTGTGTGTGTGTCTGTCTGTGCAGATTTTGTATCCACTCTAACTATAAAACTAATGGACCGAATTTCACAAAATTTGGTAGGTAAGTTACTTGTAAGCGAGTCTGGTGCTGATTAGTTTTGGGTACGATTCGGGATAAAAGAACCCGCCTTTTTTTGCGAAATGGCCCGCAAAAGCTTGTATCCACACTAACTGAAAAACTAATGCACCGAATTTCATAAAATTCGGTAGATGAGTCACTTGTGGGTTACCCTGGTGCTGATTAGATTTTGGTACGATTCGGGAAAAAATGACCTGCCTTTTTTTTCAAAATGGTCCGCAAAAATTGTCCAAATCTAAACTAAAGAACTGGGTATGCTCAAATATATCCATTAAATGCTGATTTAATACGTAATTTTTAACGACGAAAAGAGTAAGACCAACCCCATTACACTAGGACTAGCCGTTCCCGAGATGTTTTAGTTTTTCGTACTTTCCCTACGCCACCTTTGAAAATAAGCCCGGTTTCCAAATGAGAACGAAAATTGAATTAAAAGTAAAATAAATTTAATTAAAATAAAGAGAACGTTAATATAAGTCTGCAGGGAAAGTCATGTGCTGCCCACATCAGATTTTTGTCTTACTAAAATGAGACGTTTCAAAGTATTTTTCCCATTAAAACGCATATCTAGAAGCTGAAATCATCTAGCTTTTACGGTTCATTGAAAGAAGCATGGTATTTGCCCCCACCCGCCTGTTAAACTCCACCCTGGCTGATAAACTAGAACTATAAGCTATCTTCTAGGAAGGCGTAGCTATTTATTCCCCTATTTTCAACCCTTTATAAACAACGTAATGACAATGATTGGATATGGGACGTGACGTTTCATGAATGAAAATTTCTTGGGCAAGGCGAATGGATCCGCCATTTTGGGTCAAATATGGTTCTATTAATTAATCTTCGCAGAAAACACTCATATGTATTACTAAAAAATATGAGTCATTTTCCACGAATAACATCACATTCGCCTAAATTTACACTATACCAAGACAAGGAAACACACTAATAATAACTACCATTAAACTTAAGTAGTTTGTGAAGTAGACTTAGTCACAGCAACAATATGACGAAGCATCCGTTTGCGTATTTGTGAGTTTTAGAAAGAATGAATCTGATTTCTCTTTAAAAATCATGTTGCAGGAGAATCTCAATTAAACAAAAGCTATTAATAATTCCCTAGCCGATTTTTAGCATATTGCCGTTAAGATATGTTTAAGTTTTTACTTTTAAAGTATAGTATTTGTAAATAATTAATATACAAATTTGTTTAAGTTGTTGACTATAGCGTTCTCACCCATTTTCAGTGCACTCAATTGAATTGCTTTATTTCATTAATTATATCTGTTTATATTTACAAAACTCATATATTTTTCTATCACTTGTTAATAATATTTTAATATATTTCTACTTCATACATAGGCGCCTGTAAAACTTTTTCCAGTGGGGGGGGGGGGGGGGGAGAGAGAGGCAAACTCAAGCTCATGATGTAGTACATTATCGACAGGCCTGATGCTCGCCTTTGTTATATTAATGCCGAAGGGCATCCCCTTTTACCTTCCTTATGGGCGACCATGATTTCCTATTTAATAAAATGATTGTAAAAGTCCATCTAATTTAGAAATAAGAAACCATTTAAAATGTTATTCATCTTGCATAGGTAACATTTTAAAATCTCGTTCCACTCTTTGCATTTTTTAGTAAAATTATTTTATTTTATTCACCCATAAATAAAACTTATGAAAATGAGAATCCCAATATAAATTCCACTTGTAATACCAAATTGTTTGCCAACTTTTCAGCCACAAATCTCACTCTACACACTCTAATTATTCTAATTATAATTCTAATATTCCGGATACACTGGTATCTTCTAATATTCCGGAATATAACTAGTACGGGTTACAATTTGAACCCTTTTATTTTGGCACATATTGATTTAATTTCATATTTTTTGTAAATTTGTTTACAAACGGGATCAGGATATTTCATTCTTCAGATCTGCCGGTGAATATCATTTTGTACAGCGAGAACACAGATTCTTAAACTCCTTTTAAAGAGCATTGATTTAAATATTTAAATAGAATGCTTGGAATAACTATACCATTTAGAATATTATAGGAATCTGCACACGATTGTGAATTTTAAAATGTTCTATATTATATATTCCGCACGAGGAACGTTGTATACTGCTAGTTGTTTAATAAAATAAGAATGTCATATCATTTTTCCAGAATATTTCATTCCTAAACAAATAATGTTTGTGCATGACTGCATACTCTTCTCTTTAATGCATTTCTTAATAGTAAACACATATAAGTATCGAGTTAAATGTTGGGTCTCTATTACAATCATGAAAATATGTGGCTAAGCCGTCATTTTTTTAGCATCAATGTAGCTGAATGATGATGGCAATGGCCGAACACGCATGCAGTGGACTCATGAAGTTAGAAAGGAGATGAAATGCTTGAAAATGCCACAATGCTTTATATGTAGGTGTCGCTCATGTCAGTAAAGGAGTCGCTATTGCTACATGACACGACAGAAAGGCGGAGTATTTAGTATATGTAGTTTGGATTATTTTTCAATTAAGGGTTCCCTCAATATGATTCTAATTAACCAGTTATAGGATCTCATAGTTGTAAGATGGAGTAGAGAATAGAGGGAGATGAAAAGTAAATTGAAAGATAAAATAATTTGGAATACGTAGGGATATTCTTATATATTTCACTTCTAATATGTATTGCATTCATCACTTATTTTAAGAAAATTGACAATTTAAATAAATATTTTATACCTTTCGCCCTAGAAATGAATAACCAATGCAAGACTCCTTATCTTACCGCAGAGCAAAGGTCTCAAAGGATTTCTTGATATGAAGTTTTAACTCCGTGAGCTCTTAAAGTTTTAACTTTTTTTTAAAGGCAAGCTGTCTTGTGTCCAGCAAGGCAAGGGATGTTACGATGCGTAAGTGTTTGGGGCTCATTAAATTGCACGAGTAGAAAATAATGGATATGGTCAACCTAGTTTGGGTCACACATTTAGGGATTGTTCCCTCCCCTTATGATTAAGATAAATACAGAACAGTAAACAATAGTAAGGTTTTGATAAGAAAGACTTTGAGTTGAAAAATGACTATTTTATGAATTTTCTGCAAAATTTATTAGCTCTGTCACGTTCTGATGCATTTCGAAGTCCTATCCGATCGCAAAGTGAACCGTCGTGCGAATCCCGAAGCACTGGCATGAAATTCAATAGTATGGATCAACTAGAATAAGCTGCATATTAATGACTTCCATTGTCATTATGGAAACAATGAAAAATCCTGAATTATGTTACAAAGATGCCATTTTTACTATTCCCGCGTTGATACTTTAAAGGTAATACTATTACAGTTCATTGACTATCCTGGGTCGATATTGAAGCGTTCTTCGATGAAAGTTCTTTAAAGATTCTATGCAGGCCATAAGACTCACGCGAAATGAACACATTGGAAATCGTATATACAGATTCGAACTCTATTAAAAGCGATTCGAATCCCTGAGACGTGAAAAATGGTAAATAGGAGTGGATGGAGCCTTACTCCGGATACTACGAATAAAGGTTGTGGAGACATTTATGCAGTTTTTAATATTACGAAGATTTATGAAATATACCAAAGCGCAGACTCGTTACGAGAGCCCTGGCCCGGGAGGTCAGGACCGCAATCAATTCAGTGCACATAAATTGCAGGTGTGGTTAGGTCAAAAATCTCCTGGAGGCCAAGGCTGAAACCAAGCAGATTGGATAATAAGTTGGCCAATGAAGAAGTGTTGGTGCATCGCTCTGAGGAACAGCCAATAAGATACGGAGGGCGTATCTGGACCTCAGATGAAATGGTGTGGCAACAAGCAGAAAAAGTGCAACAAAATATTTTTTTTATCCCATGCCCGTCTCCGAGCTCTCGGTCATAAGTCGACGAGCAGCCCAATACAAAGAAGAACGATAAAAATAGTCACTAAAAGCCTTATCAGTAACACATAAAGGAAAACAGTCCAGAACAGCAGGGCAAATGTTAAGGTGCTCTCCAGTCATGGGAACGCCATGGTCCCAAAGAGGGCAGACATCTGTATCTGTCAGTCCCATTCGATACAGGTAAGTAATCATCATCCGTGAACAATAAAACAGATTGAGAGGCAGTGAATTAAGAATGACCGGCTAAGAGTGTTGTGCTTTTAAAATGATGGCAAGCAATGACTGCCAAGTAGCTGTGGCTTTTCGACAATTAGATTCCGACCGGGTTGAGCCTCCGTTTCTGTTGAGGCTCTGTAACCACCCTGGTCGATTCCTTTTTGATTAAAAATAAATTTCCGTGGGTGCGTCGCCGTTCCTTTGCGTCTAGTCTGTTGGTGGGGGGTTCGGTCGCCTTCGTCGGCGTTATTTCTTGGGACTGATCGTCGAGGTGAAATATAGGTAGAGGGACTTATGGCAACCTTTCCGTGACCACTCAACTAAGTCACATGACTTATACACTCCCCGACGCGCATATTTTCTTGCGCTCCTCTCCTTCCATTGCAATTGCATTACGTTTTCGAAAGCGAGAAGTCATGTCGCACGTTTGCGTTTAATTTTCAGCAAAAGATAGTAATGTCCTGCGCTGCATATGGATGTACGTCAGTTTATCAAAGGTGGAGACACTACGTTTCACAGGTAAGTCGTTTTCATTCATTTAAAAACATATTTTATATAAAATAAAGAGTTAATTGGCATGTGCGACCATGACGTCTTATAATAAAAGTATATTTTCTGGCTTTGTAAATAATGTATAGCCTAGTAATGGATTTTAAAATAAAATATTTTATATATATTTGCGTATTTTCATAAACTGAACCTCTATAAATGCTTAAAATTAGAAGAAAAAAAATAAAAATGTACGTGCAACTTTTAATAGGCCTAGTTTTCTCTCTTGGCGATATTTTTACGCCACATTGGATTGTTCATACTCCTGACAATGTTTTTATGTCATATAATGCTATGAAAGGATTAATAACGCCCAAGAAAATTTACATAAATATCACTAAGTACATATTTAAAATTGTTATTTGTTGCTGAGCTATATTCTTCCAAATGCCGACATGGTGGTCGAGTGGTCAAGGCGAGCGTTTCCACAGCAATCGCTCGACCGCCGCGTTGTGGGTTCGAGTCCCACGTAAGGCATGGATGTTTGTGTTGTGGGCGCAGTGTGTTCCGCCCCCCTTGGTGCGCCTGGGGCAACGTCCTAGGACGGCTAAATGGTTCACGTTCTGGCCGCTGACAAAGGCGAATGATGAAAGTCAAATGCCTGGCCATTTGGAAAAAAATATATATATATTCTTCCAAATTTATAAAAATGAATACTGTATATGGACGTAAAAATATTTTTTGTAGAGAATTATCGCCGAAACAATTACTTTTTACACTTTCTTTTAGTATTAAAAAATACTCTTTAGCAATTTCGAAAAAGTCCTTAACTATATATGTAATGTATCAAATGAAATTGAGCAATTAAAATGTGACTTGAATTATTTTGTGATTATGAAATGCATAACGTAAATATAAAATTCCTAATATTTATCTGTGATAAGTGCAATAAAATATACTATAAAATTTTTCAATTCAGTTTTTATGTATTTAAAACTTTTATTAAAATGCTAGCTAATTCCTATTATTTTTATTAGTTATTCCTATTAGTTTATTAGTTCATCTTTAGATGAAGAAAGAAGAAAGATCTGGGAAACACAACTGAAATGAGAAAATTTTAAAGCATCAAAATATGCTGAATTGTGCTCAAAATTGTCAATCAAACCAGAATTTTTTTTTATGAGGAAAATAACACTGTGTCCAAATATCTTTAAAAATATTTTTTTTTGGGGGGGAAGGGGGTTCATGGAATATAAAGTAACTGTTGCATAATCTGGGAATAATATTCAAGATTTTGAATAGTTATAAGGAATTGTATATTGCTCAGCTATATTTCTAAATTTGAAAATTGGCATTGAAGCAATTTTGCACTTCGGTTTATACAAAAACTAAAAAAAAAAGTATTTTATTAAAAATATACGTTTACTGAAGTAAAAAAATAATTTTAGTGGCACTTTTATAATACTAAATAGTATGGTAGCTCTGTAAATGTATACTTTTAAAATCTCATAGTTTATACAGGTTTTTTATTCAATATTAAAATGTTGATGCATTAATATTAAACATCAACAACCTTAAATAATATAATTAATGCTTTTTTCGAAATCAATTTCACTGATGATTTTATTAATTGAATTGAAAACAAGTAAAAATAAACAAAAAACGTATTTTCTTTTCAAATACACCCTTTTATTAGTTGTATGTAACTTAAATATAGTATGAAGGACAACAGCATACAAAATGTTTGCTCCGGTTCCCGAGTTTTTCCTTAGAATAACATTAAGTTATTCTTCAGTGCATTACGCTGTTTCAGTGCATTACGCTAAGAGTTCCTGTACGGGCTCGGATGGTAAGGTTCAAAATCCAATGAATTAAAATATACCACGAAAGATAATCATGCCAAATATGATATGATCTTTCTAGATACGCCCGATCTCGAGTTATTCCCGCATAATGAATATATATCTATGGTGGGCCCAGAATGGGCTAGCCCGATAAGGCTCAAAATACAAGAAATCAATATATACCGTAAAAGATAACGAATACTAAATTTGGACCTTCTAGCTAGAAAATTAAAATATATCACAAAAGACAACGACATGCCAAATTTCATGTTACTGTGATTAATGGAACTTGATTAGTTAATACCTAAACAATATGCATTTTGAAATACATCAGAAGTATTCAGCACTGTTTTACTCCAGTACAAAAAAATATATTTTATAGCGGCAATAAGTCGCCAAGTCTGGGAGTGTTCGACCCTAAGTCACGTGATACATCGCTTTTCCAATCTCTTGTGAATAGCAATGCGCAGTCTACCTGTATCTGAGCTCGCCGTGCCTCTTTTGTGTTGGAGGTCGTTTCCAACAAAACCCTATGCTATTCGTGGCGGCTTCCAATTAGAGTCCTATCGTCCAGTAGCGGTGGCATTCGACAATTAAAGTGTTGCCATCACAAAAGGCAACGAAGGTCCAACAGTGCTTTTCAATGTCCAACATGACAGAGTATGTGCCAATCTGTATTAAATACTAGGTCTATGTGATTTGGAGCAAAAATAATCCGGGTCTCACACTTGCAGGTTCTCCTCCTTAAGAGTGTATATAAAAACATTGCAAATTTATCGTAATTAAAGTGTGTGTAATAAATAATGTTTATTTTAAAATTGGGGAACTCAGTTGTATAGTATGTTAATTAATAATTATATTTCAGAAACTCACACAAAGAATGTAATAGTGAGTTTTGCGGCCATTTAATCTTAACTATCTTACACAACAAGATGTTCCTTTGCAGTTCTTTGGAGTCATTGAATTAGGGGCGGTCATTGGGGGTAGGGGGACCGCTGGGACGAATGGCACCCTTGAGAAATCACGAAGTTATTTTTTTAGCTATATAGATTTATCGCAATTTCTCTTGAAAAAAATCTGAATTTTCAATTCAATTGAATCGAGAATAGTGATGTAATATATCACTAGATGGCAGCACTACAGCTTTCGTGAGGCTAGGAGATCTACAATAACTGTAGTGCATCGAATTTTCTTCAACACATAGGGAAAAATACAGGGATATTTCTTAAAGCCGCGTCTCTTTTTCCGAGTTCTCACGAGCGAACGAATGGCATGGGAATAATATTAGAAATTTGGAGTGACAGGAAACAGACATTGCAGTTTCAGAACTTGTTATGTGTCGCGTTTTGCGAGCTCTTCTTGCCAAAGAGAAATAGAAGAGCAGTAAAACAAGAAGAGGGACCTCTCAAATTGGCTCGGTTTCGCTGATTTGGCTTCAATTTTCTACATTTAATAATGTGTGTTGTTCTCTTTCTCGTTTTTTTATTTTATAAATGAATTTGGAAGTTTAAATAAACATCTGAGCAAGTGAATGGATTAAATGTGTGTATGGTAGTGGTGGGGATTGTTTATTATATTTTAAGAGTTTCTGACTATCGTGAGTAAAATGTGTTGTTTGAGTTTGAGGGATCACTTTACCCAGCTAGCTGTCTTACATATTGAAGTTGTTTCGTATAATGTCATTTCTAATGTAGTGTGGTTATGTCCTTCGGGAAAGAAGTCATGTCTGATTTGTGGCATTTCTGTGCTCTGGCTGATCTGCTGGCGACGAATTCCAATATGTTTGATTTAAAATGAGTTCTTTAAACGTCATAGTTTCCAATTTTTGGCATACCCGTGACCGATAGGTTATTTTTAGTGACACCTTCAGAAACAACGTGTTGTTTCGGTCATTTAGTTTGAGGGGTCACGTGACCTATTCAGCCGCTTTACTTTTTCAGATATTTAACATTGAAATACCTAAAAATTAAAGAAATCCTAAATATTTGTTAAAAAAACTTTAAAATTAGATTTTCAACATTATCCTTTTATTTGACGTCGTTTCCCTCGAACGTTTGACCCCAGTTGGTGATTATGTTGCTCAAATACCCCCCTGGGCTTAAATTTCACTCGAGGTAGCCCCCCAAATATCTTATCTCGACTTCTAATTAAGCGATTTTGATTCTGATGATGGTTATAATCTCTGAACCCCCTGTACGTGTCACCTGAATATACATATTTTGTGTCAGACCGCTGGGTGTAACTTTTAATTTAACTAACCCCACATTTTTTCATTTCGTTTCCAATTGAGTGATTGTAGTTCTGCTAGTGACTATAGTTTCTGCACCATTTGTACATGTCACTTAGATATGCATCTTTATTGTGACAACGCTCTGAGTGTCACTTTTACTTCAGTTATCGCCCCCCCCCCCCCTCCTAAATTTCCCATCTCACCTCCCAATTGAGTGATTTTGATTCTGCTGATGGTTGTAGTCTGGTGGATGGTTGTTTCATCCCGAATCGTACCGAAAAGTGGACAGCACACACTCACTTTGAGTTTAACTAGCCCCCACAATTTTACTTTAATGTAAATTAGGACTCTGTAATGTTTTTATCAGGAGGGATGCGTCCACATATGCCGAGAAATTTCATGAACGATTGAGCAGGTGAAAGGTATGTTATTTTACTTAATACATCCGACGTTTACTTAATACATTCTTAATACACCTGTCTCTATGCCTAAAATACGTATATGTATATACACCTACTTCATATATATATATATATATATATAAATTAAAATAACAAAAACTAAAGTGCAAGAGTGTGAATCAGTAACCACAGTATCTAACCGCGAGCAAAATAAAAGCGTGTGTGAAAAGCAAAAAGCAACGAGGAAGGGCCGAAAAAGCAGAGCACGGAGAGGCCAGGACAAGGAAAATATATTAAAAAATAGTATATCTACCAGAAACGTCTTCAGGGGCACATTCTAGACAGATATACTAAAATCCGTTGTAGCAGTACATAGTTTCGGAGAGATAAACCCAAGAGTTTAGAAACTGACCGAGATGTAACCACGATTATCGAAAACTTTGAAAGAATGGATAACACTGTTTTTTGGAGCCGTAGCCTGTTTTTTGTTTTATTAGTTTTTTAGATATCCGCCTTAACGGTTTTATGAGTGTTTTAAACTTTTTTCTTTACCCGCCGAGGCGGTTTTTTTAAAAAAAATTTTCGTTTTTAGTGTAATCGAAATTACTGTTTTTTAATATTTTTACATTTTTATGTTTGCCCGCCGGGGCGGTGTTTATTTTATGGTGTTTCCACGACTTTAGAATACTGTACTTATACTGCGATCTACAAATAAGGGGGGGAAGTTGTACATATAGCAAAGATTTTTGAGACTATTAATGTGTGATAGTGTACACTTATTACTATCCAGGCGTTTAATGCGGAGCAAATAGCTAGTGATTAGATTTCTAAAAACTTGGTTGCTAAGGCAAGAAGAGAAATGTGGGAAGAATTTTACATTAAATTTAAATTGATGTCTCTTATCATAAATAGTAGTAGTGAAAGAGTTACAATGTATATCAATGGTGATGTCAAGATAATTTACAGATTTGGAAGGGTGGGATTCATTCGGTATTAATTCAAGATTGGATGGATATATATTAAGTGTGGGTAAAGAAACGTGTGCAGTATGAAAACAAAGAAAAACATCATCAATGTATCGAAAAATAGAAATGTTACGAGTGAACAGAGTGGATTTTCTTTCGTAGAAGTAGAGATAAATATTGGCGAGCATGGAGCTACTAGTGGATCCTTGCGGTACTCCAATCGTTTGGAGATATATACATATATGTATATATATATGCATTGAATGCTTGCAGAATATAAATATTTTAATCTTCTCCGTTTTTACTTGGTGTCCATTTTGACACAACTCCTTTAAGACTGCATTGACAGCATTGACGCACAGAAGAAAAAATCTGATGTGGGCAGCACATAACTTTCTCTGCAGAATCCTCCTCATATTCTCGTTCTTTCTTCAATAATTTGTTAAATTGAGTTGAATGGCACAAAATAACAGCCATCATTGTTTTAAATGACACTGAACGGCCTCAGTGTAATGGGGTGGGTCTTATTCTTTTCATCGTTAAACATTACGTATAAAACGAGCTGGAATGGATATATTTGAGGAGTTTTTTTTTGACTTGGGCGATTTTTGCAGGCCATTTCGCAAAAAGGGCAGATTATTTTCTTCCGAATCGTACTAAATCTAATGAGGACAAGGATAAACTCAAAAGTACCAAATTTTGTAAAATTTGACCTATTAATTTTTAGCTAGAGCGGATACAGACCATTTTGCAAAATAGGCGGGTTCTTTTATCCAGAATCATACCTAAAACGAATCAGCACCACATACCGAATTTTATGAAATTAGGTTCCTTAGTTTTTGAGTTAAAGTGAATACATAGATTGCACAGACAGACAAACACAGACTATTAATTTTTAGCTAGAGCGGATACAGGCCATTTTGCAAAATAGGCGGGTTCTTTTATCCAGAATCATACCTAAAACGAATTAGCACCACCTACCGAATTTTATGAATTAGGTTAGGCTAGTTTTTGAGTTAAAGTGAATACATAGATTGCACACACACACGCAGACGTCGCGCTTAAAGTAATTTTTCGTGTTCTAGAAGTCCCGAAACATGCGGATCCGTCAAAACTCGAGTTACAATTTTCGACACGATTCCAATACTTTCCCTATACATTACCGTGTATTGTAGGGAAAGTAAAACGAGTTCGTTTTTAATAGAGTATCAGACCTTTCACAACATTTTTTTCTCAACCTATGCTAATTTGGGAAACGAAAAGAAAGCAAAAGTCTTTCTAATCTGCAAACAAACATCTGCCGCGTCTGAAACGCATCTTTATGCGCTTTTCGGCTCAAAACACATTTCTCCTTGTTATATTTCGTGTTGCAGGCGCTTCAAGAGAGGCGTCTAAATGAGAAGTACGAGAATGCGTGTGGGAAAAAATGTAAGAACGAGAAATTAATTTTGTTGACATCTTCAGGCGTTCTTTTTGTTTTACATTGGACTGCCAACTTTGTAATTTAAACGTCACAACGGGAAAAAATTTTAATAAATGAGTGTTATTTTTTTTAAAAGGATGATGGCTGCAGTGCAGTACTGGATAAAATGCTTCAAAACATTTTCCCTAAATAAGTAGTTTTAATTTAAACTTATATATATATATATACATATATATATATATATATATATATATATAATATATATATATATATATATATATATATATATATATAATTTTTGTGTGTATTTCCGACCCGGTAAACTATGACGGAAAATGCTTGTACCCCCACTTCGTAAAGTTTGGCCCAGCTTTTTTTAATCACCCTGTATATGTTTTTTTTTTACTTTGAGCATCTCAATTGCAATAAGCGAAAAATTCTATTGGGTACAATATATAAAATGTTGGCCATTTATGAATGACACAATTATGACACTTGATAATCCAAAAGCAAACATCTGTTACACATTGAATGCGAAAGGCAGGAAGCCTATTGATTGACTCTCCTCGCAGGAGGACGTCATTTCTCTCCTCCAACTGCGATATTTCGCGAAATGAAAGTGACGCTCAATTTATTGAAGATAAGAAAAGGCTAATTTTCTTTCTTCTTCGTTTTCATACTGTCGTGATGAATTACGACACTTAGTTTATTTTTAATTATTTAAATTCTAAAAATTTTTATCTTTAATTATTCTAAATTATCTCATTCAAAATTATTATTCAGAATTTATTTATCTGATTCTGAATTATTTATTAAAATACATCAATAATATTAAAATTATTCGATGTAACTGTAACTTCGTGCTAACACTAGTATTCTCAATAATCTATCTGGCGCTCACTCTAGAACGCCATGTTCCGACCGCAAAGTTTTATTTAACAGAATGGCAACGGCTTCAACCAATCAAATTCTGCCACATCTTGGCGCGCAATTCTTTTATGTTCATGCTCGATCAGAGGACGCTATCACATTGTGTGCGCAGGTTTCTTTGGAAGTAAGGTGGGAAAACCCAAAATGGTATTAACCCGTCGATTATTTGTTTCTTTCCAAAATATCTACTGATCTATAAAAAGTGGCATCACAGAAATAGACAAGATATTCTAAATTATTAAAGAAGTGTGATATAGCCAAAAATAAAGCATTATTACTTTCCTTATATACATTGTATAATGTATAAGGAAAATATTGTGACGGGGTCGAAAATTCGAAGGCGAGTTTTCGACGGGAGAGCACGTTTCAAGTATCCTTGATCACGAAGTGATGTCTGTGTGTGTGTGTCAGTGAGTCTGTGGGGAGACGATATTTCACGAACGAATGGAGCGATTCGAATGAAATTTAGTATTTCAAGTTAAAATGCGTGAATACTGGAAGCCTATTGTTTTTAAACACAATTGAATGTTCAGAACCTCCCTAAATTTTTGAGTGAAATTTTGAAAAAATCATCAAAAAATCAAAACCTTTCAAAAAATTACGCAAAGAAACAATTCTTAAGTAATTTTTCTTTTGAAAACGATTAACATAAACTTTAGAACGCTAGCATGAACTGTTCTCGAGATATTGCACATTTTTCAAATAAATTTAACAAAAAATCCAATAAATTAAAAACGACGGGAGAGCACGTTTCAAGCATCCTTGATCACGAAGCGAACATTTTTGAAGTGATGTGTGTGTGTGTGTTTGTGAATGTATGTGTGTGGAGACGATAACTAACGTACGACTGAACCCATTCGAACGAAATTTGGTACAAAAATTACAATTTATGAATACTGGAAGCCTATTGTTTTTATACGCAATCCAATGTTCAGAACCCTCCTAAACTTTCGAGTGAAATTTTGAAAAAATGAACAAAAAATCAAACCCTCTAATAAAGTTACGCAAATAGGCATTTCTAATGTAATTTTTCATTAGAAAAACGATTGACATAAACTTTAGAACGCTAGCATGAACCCTTTCTCGAGATATTGCAAATTTTTCAAATAAATTTATAAAAAAATCCCATAAACTAAGAAAAATATATTAGCTGTTGAAAAGCATGTTCCCTTTTCATATGTAATATCATGCGATAAATTGGGTGACATCATTCTCGTGGATCTAGCTCGTTCCATTCAGAAGAAAAGATACTTTGAGTAATACATTTGTATTTGAACGCCAATAGTCATTTATCTGCTATAAGAATAACTTATTACTCCGTCTATAACGCTTGGCGAGATTTTGGCGACGAATTTGGTGGAATGTCGCCAACTTGGCGACATTTTTAAATATTGTCGAATTAACGAAAATCTCGCCAAATTGATACAAATGCCGCTAAATCGGAGAAAATGACGACTAATTAACGAAAATTCAATATCTTGGAAAGAATATAAGTATCTACTATAAGAATAACCTATTACTTTCCTTATATACATAATGTATAAGGAAAGTATTGTGACGGGGTCGAAAAATCGAATTCGAGTTTTCGACGGGAGAGCACGTTTCAAGCATCCCTGATCACGAATCAAGCATTTTTGAAGTAATGTCTGTGTGTGTGTATGTGTGTGTGTGTGTGTGTGTGTGTGTGTGTGTGTGTGTGTGTGTGTGTGAAAGTATGTGTGTGTGTGTGTGTGTCAGTGAGTCTGTGGAGACGATAACTGACGAACGAATGGACGAATTCGAACCAAATTTGGTACAAAAATCACAATCCGTAAACACTGGAAGCCTATTGTTTTTATACGTAATCGAATGTTCAGAACCCCCCTAAATTTTCGAATGAAATTTTGAAAAAATCGTTAAAAAATCAAAACCGCTAATAAAGTTACGCAAATAGACATTTCTTATGTAATTTTTCATTAGAAAACGATTGGCATAAATTTTAGAACGCTAATATGAACCGTTCTCGAGATATTGTACATTTTTCAAAAAAATTATGAAAAAGTCGCATAAAAAAAAAAAAATTCCTATTGAGAAACATGTTCACTTTTCATATGTAATACCATGCGATAAATTGAGTGACATCATTTTCGTGGATCTAGCTCGTTCCATTCATGAAAAAATATACTTTGAATAATACTTTTGTATTAGAACGCCAATAGTCATTTATCTGCTGTAAGAATAACTTTTTTCTTAGTGCATAACGCTTGGCGAGATTTTGGCGACGAATTTGGCGGAATGTCGCCAACTTGGCGACTTTTTTGAAATGCTGCCAAATTAATGAAAATCTCGCCAAATGGATAAAAATGATGCTAAATCAATGAAAATGACGACTAATGGTCGAAAATTCAATATCTTGGAAAGAATATTAGTATCTACTATAAGAAAATCCTATTACTTTCCTTATATACATAATGTATAAGGAAAGTATTGTGACGGGGTCGAAAATTCGAAATCGAGATTTCGACGAGCACGTTTCAAGCATCCCTGATCACGAATCAAACATTTTTGAAGTGATGTGTGTGTGTGTGAGAGAGTCTCTGAAGACGATAACTGACAAACGAATTGACCGATTCGATCCAAATTTGGTACAAAAATCCCAATCCGTAAACTCTGGAAGCCTATTGTTTTTATACACAATCGAATGTTAAGAACAAACCTAAATTTTCAAATGAAATTTGGAAAAAATAGTCAAAAAATCAAAACCACTAATAAAGTTACGCATACAGACATTTCCTATGTAATGTTTCATTAGAAAACGATTGACATAAATTTTAGAACGCTAACATGAACCGTTCTCGAGATATTGCACATTTTTCAAAAAAATTATCAGAAAGTCATATAAAATAAAAAAAAAATATTTCCTCTTGAGAGACATGTTCACTTTTCAGTAATACCATGCGATATATTGGATGACATCATTCTCGTGGATCTAGCTCGTTCCATTCATTAAAAAAGATACTTTGAGTAATACTTTTGTATTTGAACGCCAATATTCATTTATCTGCTGTAAGAATAACTTATTTCTTTGTCCATTATGCTTGGCGAGATTTTGGCGACGAATTTTGGCGGAATGTCGCCAACTTGGCCACTTTTTGAAATGTTGACAAATTAACGAAAATCTCGCCAAATGGATAAAAATGACGCTAAATCAATGAAATGACGACTAATTGTCGAAAATTCAATATCTTGGAAATAATATTAGTATCTACTATAAGAAAAACTTATTTATTTTACTGTAAAAGTGGTAAATTCATTACGTTATATAAGGAAAGTCATGTGTTGCCCACATCAGATTTTTTTTACTTTCCTTATATACAATAATGTATAAGGAAAGTGTTGTGACGGGGTCGAAAATTCGAATTCGAGTTTTTGACGGGAGACCACGTTTCAAGCATCCTTGATCACGAATCGAACATTTTTGAAATGATGTGTGTGTGAAAGTATGTGTGTGAAAGTGTGTGTGTGTGTGTGTGTGTCAGTGAGTCTGTGGAGACGATAACTGACGAACGAATAGACCGATTTGAACGAAATTTGGTACAAAAATTACAATCCATAAACACTGGAAGCCTATTGTTTTTATACGCAATCGAATGTTCAGAACCCCCCTGAATTTTCGAGTGAAATTTTGAAAAAATCGTCAAAAAATTTAAACCTCTAATAAAGTTACGGAAATAGATATTTCTTATGTAATTTTTCATTAGAAAACGATTGACATAAATTTTAGAACTCTAACATGAACCGTTCTCGAGATATTACACGTTTTTCAAAAATATTATCAAAAAGTCATATAAAATAAAAAAAAATACTTCCTATTGAGAAACATGTTCACTTTTCATATGTAATACCATGCGATAAATTTGGTGACATCATTCTCGTGGATCTAGCTCATTCCATTCATGGAAAAAAATACTTTGAGTAATACTTTTGTATTTGAACGCCAATAGTTATTTATCTGCTGTAAGAATAATTTATTTCTCCGTCCATAACGCTTGGCGAGATTTTGCCAACGAATTTGGTGAAATGTCCCCAACTTGGCAACTTTTTTAAATGTTGCTAAATTAACGAAAAACTCACCAAATAGATAAAAATGACTCTAAATCAATGAAAATGAAGACTCATTGAAGAAAATTCATTATTTTGGAAAGAATCTACTATAAGAATAACATTTTTTTAACTGTAAAAGTTGTAAATTCATTGCATTATATAAGGAAAGTCATATGCTGCCCACATCAGATATTTTTTATATTGTAAAAGTATTAAATTTATTGCATTATATAAGGAAAGTCATGTGCTGCCCACATCAGATTTTTTTACTTTCCTTATATACAACAATGTATAAGGAAAGTCAAGCATCCCTAATAACGAATCGAACATTTCTGAGGTGATGTCTGTGTGTGTATGTGTTTGTGTGTGTGAAAGTATGTGTGTGTGTGTGTGTGGAGACGATAACTGATGAACTAATGGACCGATTCGAACGAAATTTGGTACAAATATTACAATTCGTGAATACTGGAAGCCTATTGTTTTTATACGCAATCGAGTGTTCAGAACCCCATATGTTTTCATTAGAAAACGATTGACATAAATTTTAAAACGCTAGCATGAACCAGATATTGCAATGAAAATGACGACTCATTGACGAAAATTCAATATCTTGGAAAGAATATAAATATCTACTATAAGAATAATATATTTTTTTACTGTAAAAGTAGCAAATTCATTATATTATATAAGGAAAGTTATGTGTTGCCCACATCAGATTTCTTTATAGAAGTAAAAGTGTTGCAAAGACCTGATTGTACTCTTTGTTCAACATGAGTAAGGGTTAAACCATATAGCAAAATTGGTAAACATAGTCAATCAATATCATTTTTAGAGCGTTTCCTCATTTTCATACTGTAACTGGGAAAAGTTACTTTGGATTACATTTTCATACTGAAAAGAATATCAGTTTACCCTAACTGTCGTAGAATTCAAATCTAATTTTCCGAACTTAACTCTTACCTTGAGCAGGATTTTTGAGCTTCTTGTGATCCAGTAATTTAGGTGAAAACAATGAGCACAACACATTTTAACGTCACGAACAGTTTAATATAACGTACACATACACATATTTGTATATAGGGTTTGTTCACGTTTCCTTTACTTCAATTAATACATTTAAATCCATAGCGCAGTACTTTATTATTAGGTTCCATGAACCTTCCATTTCAAAATCATTCCTAAAACTAATTATTAGGCCGTGAATTTTGGCCTTCTAAAAGGAATCGTAAAACCCCATTCTTCTTTCTGCGCTAACGCACCGGCAAAACTTCTTCCATACTTTTCATTTCATGGAATATCAAAACAACAAAATTATCTATTCAAAGCTGCTCGCCGCAGCCAGAGCCATCTATTGAACTCTACAACAATTAGTGAAACGTCAACATCCTCCCCCCCCCCCCCGATGAACTCCTGGAGTTCATCAAGAAGTTGGATCAAAATCACTAATCAATTCCATACTCTGTATTAAGTTTTCAGTAAAGAAACCGTGTAACATACAAAACACAAACAAAGAAAAAATGAAATAATTGATACATTCTTAAATAATTTGAGATTTAAATTCAAACATTTCTTCTTAGAAATAAAAGTAAAGTCTTATTTAGAGTTCTAATGAAAGTTCAGACACTTATCAGTTTATTTCCAAGGGATACAACAGCTGCACAGGTCGTCTTATCAGAGTTCCGTTGGGCAGTCTTATTGTACAGGCTCTAGTCTTTCCATCGCGGCCAGGATGGGTCGTCTGAATTACATCGGTCTTCCACATTAAACGGGGTATTTTGTCCTCATGAATGAGAACAACTGAGTCTTTCACAATAAGTGATGAGTCTCTGCCTTTCTGGACCTGGTGTGCGGTTTTCAACTCTAAAAGGTATTCTCTTTTCCAACGCTTCCAAAACATCTCCACAAGCGCAAGACGATAGAGGTGTTTCTTGGTCAACTCATCTTTTGTTGAAGCTGAAGGCCTAATTTTTCCAGTGGGCAATGATGTTAATCTGCGTCCAACGAGAAAATGTCCAGGAGTCAATAGCTTTGGCTCCCCAATCTCACTGTAGATATAGGTTAGAGGTCTCGAGTTCAGAATTGCCTCTACCTCAATCAAAGTGGTCTCCAGCTCTTCATATTTTAACGATGTTCTCAGGAGAATTTTTCTCAAGCATGACTTTATTGATCTGATAAGTCGCTCCCAAACACCGCCCCACCAAGCGGCTCGCTCAACAATGAACTTCCATTCAATTCCTTGATTTCCGAAAAAGTCCAAAACTTCGTTGTCTCTTACTGTGGTCCACAAACTTTTGAGCTCCTTATTTGTCTTTTTAAAAGTTTTTGCGTTATCGGACATGATAACTCGGCATATTCCCCTCCTTGAGATAAATCGTCTGAAAGCTAACAAGAAATGTTGTGCGGTCATGTCGGAAACAAGTTCTAGATGTACGGATCTTGTCACGGCACAGGTAAACAGTACAATGTACGCTTTATCATTATTCTTTTGATACAATGGTCCTGCGTAGTCAATTCTGGTTACTTCGAATGGATACGTTTCTCGCACTCTATCTGGAGGTAGGGGTGCAACATCTTGAGTCATGGGTTTTGCTCTAAACTTCCGACAAACCATGCATCTGTTTATGATGCTTTTCACTCTCTGTCTTCCTTTCAATACCCAAAATGTATCTCGGACTTGGGCTAAAGTTTCAGCAGTTCCAGCATGTCCAATCTTTTCGTGACATCTTTTGATTTCAAGATCTGAAAAATAACTAAGATCAGGTAGTATAATTGGGTGAATTTCACAGAAGTTTAACTCAGCATTTTGCAATCTTCCCCCAACACGCAAAACATTATTTTTGTCCAAAAATAGATTGCACGGATAAATTTTGAAGTCTGGTGATACAGGTTTTCCATTTTTCAATGCTTTCAATTCTTCAGGAAAATGTTCTAATTGTGTAGCTTTTATCCAATAATTTTCTGATTCAGCTATTTCATTTGCCGTCAAAGGTCCTGATAATTTAGTATATTTGTTTCGGGTGTTAGAGATAAATCTTTTAATCCATGAAGTAATTCTAAGGATTCTAATAAGTCTGCTAAATTTTTTTAAGTCAAAAATAGCATTTTCTCTCTTTTCTGCTATGCACCTGGCCTGAAATATTTTCCCTTTTACTAATTTTCTCTTTTCTTCTTCAACCACCTGAGATTTGAGGCTCACTGGTAGTTGGGGCCAAGAGTCCTCTTCTTCGGCCAACCATTTTGGTCCATGCCACCAATTTTCACTATTTCTTAGAACTTCTCCTCTTATACCTCTTGTGACCAAGTCACTTGGATTTTCCTTTCCAGGACAAAACGACCATGATGACGGTTCCGTTTTCTCGTGTATTTCTTGAACCCTGTGTTGGACGAAGGGTTTCCATTTTTCCGAATTTCCTTTCATCCAGTGAAGTACAATTGCTGAATCTGTCCAGAAATATGGAATTATTTCTAGTTTCTCCCCCAAACATTTTTAAACTTTAATTGAAGTATTCTTGCTCCAATTAATGTTGCCATAAGTTCAAGTCTAGGAAGAGTAATTGTTTTCAGTGGCGCTATTCTAGCTTTAGAGACGACACATTCGGTCTTCACGGTATCTTCCTTCGTGTATCCTAAATATAGTACCTTTCCATAAGCCTCTTGGCTTGAATCTGCGAAACAATGCAACTGCACAGTTTTCGTCAACTTTCTCTTTGTAGCACCTTTGAAATAATGTCTTGGAACTTCAATATCCGTTATATCTTCAAGTTCATTACACCAACTCTTCCAATTCTGGTTATACTCTAATGGCAGAAGATCATCCCAATCTAATCCACACTTCCAAATATTTTGAAGAAGTATTTTTGCTCTAATAGTAAAGGGATTTAAAAATCCTAATGGGTCATATAGACTTCCAATAATTTTCAAGACTCCTCTTTTAGTTTCAGTAGCACCATCCCTAATTTTGGAAACTAAATCTTTTATCTCAATTTTAAAGGAATCTTCTTGTCTATCCCAAAAATTTACTCTCACTTGCATCTTGACTACAATTTTCGTTTCCGAACCAAATTTCCCGAACCTCTTCATTATTAGTCTTCCACTTTCTCATATTGAAACTTGCTTGTTTCATGACACATTTCATATCTTTATACATTTCTAATGCTTCTGATTGCTGGAGCAGACGAAGAAGAAGATCATCTACATACATAGTACTTTCTAGCAACTGAAAAATCTTCGGAAACTTCAATTTAAATTTCTTAGCATGGTGTTTTATTGTAGCTGCTAGTAGAAGTGGACTGGACGCTGCTACAAATATGACTCGAGTCATTCTTAGAATCTTCAACTGACCTTCTTCATAATTCTCACGCCCTAAAAATCGAACTGCACCTCGGTCTTCAGGTGACAACAGAATCTGTAGAAACGCTTGTTCGATATCTGCTGTAATTCCAATTCTGTGTTTTCTGAAGCAAATCAGTAATCCTAGCAGATCTGAATTGAGGTTCGGCCCTAAGTCTAAACAGTCATTTAATAAATGGCAATTATTTGCATGAGACGATGCATCGAAAACTATTCTTAATTTTGTGGTAGTATGATCCTCTCTTAGCATTGGCTGGTGTGGCATGGGGTACAACTTTGGACAAGGATCCTCCAGCACTTCCTCAGCAATACCCCTTTTAAGATGGTCTTCGATGATTTTCTTGTAACGTTCATAGATGTCGGGATTCTTTCTAAATTTCCTTGATAAACTTTTCAGTCTGTTGAAAGCCACTTCATAATTGTTTTTCATCTCTATGACTTCGTCCTTCCACGGTAATCGAACTTCATAACGGTTGTCGCGATATTTGATTGATTTGCCAAAGTTTTGAGAATTTCTGTTTGAGGTTCTTTTGATCCATTGTCATTATCGACGATTCCTAAACTTTCTAATTGCCAGAAATTTCGAAGTATTGAATTAGTTTCGGAATTTAGATCCGTGTGTGTGTGGATTTTACCGCGATGTTCATTACGTTAACTGTAGATTGAACAATCATCATATTTGTTGCAGCGGTCGAACCGTTGACCGACCATCCTAATATAGTTTCGGAAGCTACTAATGATCCTGACAGTCTTCTTATTTTTCCGGTTACGAATTTCCAATAATAGTCCGAACCAATTAAAATGGCTAATTGCAAGCTATTTCCATTTTTACTTCTATCTGCTAACTGTATTTTATTTTCCTTGCAATAATTTCTTATATCTTCGCCTGGAACAGAAATTAAAGCATTGCTTATATTAGGTACTTCAATTGTTACTGTGTCCTGTCCCTCCGGACTTCGTAAGTCAAGTTGAACTCTTTTTCTTCTCTCTATCATGGGTTCAGTCCTTCCGAAGGTATAAATATGAATATCTTCTTCACCTAGCACCTTTAAGTTTAGCTGCTCAAGGATAAATGATCCCCCATCAAACAAAACGCGAAGATTCATATTTCTATTTTTTCCAAAAATAGTTACAGTGGCAGTTTGTAAATAAATCTCGCCACTTAATTTATTTTTTTGCGAAACAGAAGTAACAGCAGTATCTGATTTTGTTTCGCTTTTATTTTGATTATTTTCGTGCAATACTACATTATGGCGTTCTTTACATAGCTCACAACGGATTTTTGATAAACACTTAAATGACGTGTGAAATCGCTTTAAACATAGAAAACATCTACCCATTTGCTTTAATTTATTTCTTTTCTCATCAACAGATTTCCTACACTCCCGTGAATCATGTCTAGGGTCATCAATAAGATCACAAAATAAACATTCGGGAAATTTCGATTCATTTATGTTCAATGCCGCCGCAGTTGGGATTGTTTTGCTTTTATAATGAGATTTGAAAGAATGTTTATCTCTTTGACTCAGCATTCGAGCAGACAATTTAGAATAATTCTTAGCGCTTTCGTTTCTTCCACTTGAGTCATACGCATTACTAAACAAAAATGTTTTCTCGCGGTTTTCAATCTCGTTCTTTAGGAATTCGAAGAGGTCTGAACAATCCCACGATTTATCCTTTTTATTTGATCTGTTATAGTCCAACACTATTTCTTGTGGAATTAATTTTAATAGCATTGGATAAAGCAAACTACCATAATTATTCAAATTTACTCCTGCCGCCTCTAGACTCCGAATATGAACAGTACACTCATCATACAATCGCCGCAATTCTTTCAAGTGGAAACACGATTTTACTGGGCTCATACATAACAATTTATTTACGCGAGAACGCACTATCGTTTCGGTTTTCCCAAATCTATCTTTTAATATTTCAATTGCGGTGTCATAATTACTATCCGTAATAGATAATCCCTGAATCGAAACCAAAGCCTGTCCCTTCAAAAATGATCTCAAATAGCTATGCTTTTCTATTTTTGACAGATTCTTATTATTATGTATTGCACACTCAAATTGATAACAAAATTCTTGCCAATTTTCATGTTTACCATCGTAAACTTCTATGGTTAATTTGGGCAAACGAACGTTATTCCTATCAACCCTTCTTCCCACCTCTTCACTATTGTTCATTTCACTGTTTGCTTCTGATGTGGAACTACCGTTGATCAACAACCCCGACCTGCCACTATTATTTATCGGAAGATTATCATCCGTCTTCAGTTCAGATACATTACTGTTATTTAAAGCCATTTTACTTTGAGATTTGAGTTCCGGTATCATTTTCAGAAATTTGTTTATTTTTGAGCTTGAACTTAAAACCCTATCTCGGTATTCCTGACTAGAAATAATATCTGATTCCAGTTCACTCAAGTCATCTATACAATTTTCAATTTCTGAATCTAACTCAAATACTTTTTCCGCTTTATCGTTTAATTGCTGTAAAAGATCTTCTAATGTATTTTTATCAATGGATTCAACGTCAAAATGCTCCGATATCTTATTCTGAACTTTAGTCAAAAGGCTTCTAAAAGTTTGCCGTTTTCTCTTCAATTTAACGAGCATTTTTTTAGTTTTTAACTCGTCACCGGCAGCATTTGTTTCGTTATTTTCTTACCCGTATCTTGCATACTTAGTTTCGCTTTTAACAAACTTTGACCAACTAAAATAACATTCTAAATTTTTGTCATTCGAAATCGAAACTACTGCCAATTCTGTTTCTTAATTTTCAAAAATATCTAAATGTCCCGTTTCCCGGGTTTCGGCACCATGAAAAGAATATCAGTTTACCCTAACTGTCGTAGAATTCAAATCTAATTTTCTGAACTTAACTCTTACCTTGAGCAGGATTTTTGAGCTTCTTGTGATCCAGTAATCTAGGTGAAAACAATGAGCGCAACACATTTTAACGTCACGAACAGTTTAATATAACGTACACATACACATATTTGTATATAGGGTTTGTTCACGTTTCCTTTACTTCAATTAATACATTTAAATCCAGAGCGCAGTACTTTATTATCAGGTTCCATGAACCTTCCATTTCAAAATCATTCCTAACTAATTATTAGGCCGTGAATTTTGGCCTTCTAAAAGGAACCGTAAAACCCCATTCTTTTTTCTGCTCTAACGCACCGGCAAAACTTCCATACTCTTCATTTCATGAAATATCAAAACAACAAAATTATCTATTCTTCAACAATTAGTGAAACGTCAACACATGCTGCACAAGGGAAAAGTTACTTTGGATACCTTGTTTGAATCTTTTGAAACTTCGGTTTAGATTTTAAAATCCAAACGGACGCTGGAGAAACTGTTTTGGTCATTGAATGTCGGATGACCCTGCTGCACCCTAGAAGAAGAAAAAAAGAAATATGTTAGTAGTACTTCGAAATCAAAGAGAATAAAGAAATATATAGACTTAAAAGTCTTTTTTTTAAATCTCCTTACGACGTACAAAATCACAGCTCTTTCATAATGCCCTTCATCAGTGGCAAAGCGAAAATAAGATGCGAACGTATTAAATGTAAGCCATAACCGCCAGGCAAAATTTACACGTCAATCCATTTACTTTTTTACATTTTTAAATACGAGGCATTAAAATTTTTGTGAATTATAAAATACGAATTTCAATTAAAGGAAAAGGTTCCTAAATGAAATGGTAACCAATAGGAATCCAAAAACGAAATAAAGCAACTACTTAATTTGCAGAAAATGAGTGAATCGAATGCCAACGGCCCTACCGTACTGATAACAGTGGTTCGCGTTAGATCACCGAAGTTAAGCAGCATCGGGAACGGTTAGTACTTGGGTGATTGACCACCTGGGAACATCGCGTGCTGTTGGCACATTTCGGGCGCGGTAGCCCGGTGGTTTGCGCGCTGGATTTGCACGCTGCAACAACTGCCGCCGTGTTCATGCGGAGTACGATCACGTTAAACATGTGGGTCCGTAAGTCCTTCCGAGAGCTTGGTGGTAGGGGAAGGAGGGTACGGTCCCTGTGGATGCCTCCCCCACTGGGTTCTGGTCTGAATTGGGTGGCACTTCCCGACCGTCCAAACAGTTACCTTACACCTTTCTGGTAGGTCGGACGGTCTGGGTCTCAACAACAACATAGTGAGTCGAGAACGAGGCACCAAGCATAACCGAGGGTCTGAATGGGATCTAAATTACAAATGGACTCACGGTAAAGATACATAACAAGGGATTTATCAAACAAAGGATGAAAATGATCGTTCATAACATACTGGACTAGAGTCGTGGACAGTTTACCATTTTTAACATCGCGAACATGATCAGCATGAAAACGAATACCGACAGTACTTTTAGTGCTACCAATGTAGAATTTAAAGTTAGTTTCGGGAGATAAAAGAGGGACAACGTAGACCCCATCCTGACACTTCGAGTTATTTTTATTCTGAAATTTATCTGAACGAATGCGATGAAATGACGTAGTAACGGTAGGATGGATGGGCTGGAACTTTTCAATTCATGGCAAAAATGAATAAGAGGACAAAAAATCGCAGGGTGATACGGAAGACATGATTTAAGATCAGAAACGGGTACGAGGTCAGTATTAGGATCAATAAAATTATAGCGAAAATGGGAAACTATTTTATAAATAAGCTCGAAAGAGTAAGTGGACTCATGGCCAAAGATAAAGACAAATTTAGTAATTAAAGCCGAAATAGACGTTAAAGGCACTATTAAAGAAAGCAAGTCAATAAGTGTATTAGTTTCAACGACATGTGTCTTCAAAGAGTAAGAAAAAAAAAATTCTTACAGTTTGCGCATGCCAGTAAAAAGATGAATGCTTTGCTTAGATAAAATCCTTCAGTATAGTATAACTGAATGGAAATCATTTCAAACTAGTATCCTCACCAGAAGTCCAAACAACGAACCGCAGATTTTCAAACCCAAAACAACGTACCCCGTCTGTAGAATGGGGATTTTAAGGGACATTTGAGCTTTTTTTTAAAGTAAATTTCAACGCAAAAATTTTTTTTTTTATATTCTACAGTAACTTGCTATATGAGAAGTTGCAATCACTCTATTTTATTATTTTCTCTTACAATTTTATGTGCCTCAGAGTCAGTTGATTTCCCTCAAATTTTCGGATTCAGAGCTTTGACGGCATAAACACGTTGCAGGCCCATTTCGAAAGTTGTGACGAACCTCGATCGTGCACCGAACTCACATGGCCCAGAAGCCAGTATCCTCAGAGTCAGTGTCCAGAAGCCAGGGTCCTCAGAGTCAGTGTCCAGAAGCCAGTGTCCTCAGAAGTCAGTGTCCAGAAGCCAGTGTCCTCAGAGTCAGTGTCCAGAAGCCAGTGTCCTTGTGCGAGTCCAATCGAGGATCCTACTGAATTTTCTGAACTCGCAGAACCGTGACCGCTCTTGAGGCATGGCCTTTCACCTCTTCGAGATCCAAATCTCCTCTAGATATCTAAACTTCCGGGAAAAAACAGGCATATTCGTTAGAGTTGTGAGAGCAATTGATTCTTTGACTTAAATTAGCTGGTGATTTGGTATAAATTAGCTGGTGCTTTGGTATGGATTTGCTGGTGCTTTGGTATGGATTTGCTGTTGCTTTGGTATGGATTTGCTGGTGCTTTGACATAGATTCGCTGGTGTTGCGGTACAATCTATTGGTATTGTGACATAAATTTGCTGGTGCTTTTTGGTATGGATTTACTAGTGCTTTGACATAGATTCGCTGGTGTTGCGATCGCAATCTACTGGTGCTTTGGTATGGATTTTCTGGTGTCTTAACATAGATTCGCTGGTGTTGCGGCAGATAATCGCTGATGCTTCGGCATAAATGGATATAGAGATGTCTTGCAGATTTGTTGTGGCCATGATGTTGCTTTAAGACAGATTCGCGCCGATGAATCCTAAATTCGATGATGTTTTACTAAAGATTGGTTGGAGATCTGTTAAAGTTACGAAAGATCTCTGAAAGGGTTTTGAAAGGATTTTCGACCAAGTTGTGATTCCACTACGAAGGAGAGCTGGAGAAATGTTTTTTCGTCGAAATATTTGATACCGCCATACGCTATAAAGCACAACTATTGCATTAGGATAAACCGATCATGATACATTTTTTGTAATCTTTGCGCCGTCTTGAAGTGTGCCGAGTTGTCGCATAAAGAAGAATTTTTTTTTACATCAAATTCGATATCCTTTTAAGTAAGTATGTATTTCATGCTCTATACACTCAAAATAATGAGTATAAAGAAAGGACGATAAATGAATTGAATTATGTAATGTTCTGGAGACATACGATATGTTTTGAAATGCTTGCACACACATATGTGTACACACACATATATAGATATACACACATATATAAACACATACTTGCACACACACATCTGTATATAGGCATACGCGCGCACACACACACACTCTTCCCTGCCGTCCAAACAGTTACCTCACACCTTCCTTTCTAGTAGGTCAGACGGTCTGGGTCTCAACAACAACACACACACACAAAATGCAGTTTATTTTGCTCCACCGGAAGGCAGCTCGTCATGGATTCGTCCTGAAATGCGACCCAACTAAAGAGAAATTCTGTCTCTACTGTGTTGAACAGATACAGAGACTTTGATTATTCCCCTCTGGTGGATTTATATTTTATTATAGAGCAAAGAAGATGCATTAAGGTTGAAAAGGTTCTCGTGCTCAACCAATATCATTTGCCCGAGTGTCATGGGCGGAAGGGATGCCACTTTTAGCAGCAGAATACTCAAACCCAATCCTTTTTTCTAGATATATATTCTAAGATATCTGTGGGAAATATTGTATTGAATTCATTGGAGAATCATTGAAATATCCTGACATATCCTATTTTAAATTGTATTCTCTATCCTTTCCTCATACAAAACTATCTTGAAGCGTTCAGTATTCCATGACACTCTAAATTGAGTCGATGCGATGATAGGCGAGTCAGCCATTGAAACCAATAGAAAACTGCATTACCAACGTTTTGATGGAATAGAAAAGTGCATTACCGACTTCTTGGTGGAATAGAAAAGTGCATTACCAACATTTTCCTACCAATGTGTCAGCATCCCATAAATAGTATTTCCGCGTGATTTCCATGTGTTTCCGTGCGACAGATTAGCGGATATTCCCCATAGGGTGATTAGCACGGGCACGGATCATTTTGCGAAACCAAATGCTCGCTTGCTTAGCAGCAATATATGGAAATTTTCATTATATCTCTGTGTTAGAAAAAGCTACTTTAGAAGCTGACAATCATTTAACCTCCCATTTTAGCAGTATATGTCTCAAATTATCTTCGTGGATATTTTTAATGGACCGGAAAATAAAATATATACAACAGTTTTTTTGTTTTAAAGAAAAATCTTTATGTATTTTTCCCTTCTCGCCATATACATTTCAGAATGGGCTAGTAAATGTATACATCTTTAGAATGCCAGTGAGTGATTAAGGTAAAAGTGAGTAGCAGTGTACATTCACTTAAAATTACTTAAAGTGCACCTAAGGAAATGAAATCTTTAAATATACATTGTTATTCAAGTATTCTAAATAACTTATTTCCATCACAGAGATGCATTTCGACGTTGAATGGGTTTAGTTTCAATGTTTATGGGCCATCCTCGCTCGCTCACCATGACACGCTATGGTAAAAATAGGTTTCTGCGCATTTTACTACGCAGGTTGTTTGTTTACACTCGCGCCCATGCTCTATGGGCTGCTTTTAACCCTGGCTTCTTCTGTCACACCTGTTATAGGGACACACGTCCGATCAGAACGCATAAATCCGTAATATTGTTCATTAAAAACAATCTCCGACATTGGCCGTGTCGAATAAAAGTACACAAAAATCAAATTAATGGAAAATGAGGACAACGGACATGATATAAAACATTAACAATATATTTATTAACAAAAGGAAATTAAAAAAAATAATAAAAGAACATATTCAATTGATTCAATTAACAATCTTACTAAATCATAATCACTCTCCATTGACATTCGTGTTTGACATTTTCTTAATTATGAATATTTAAAGTATATCATTAAAATCTCCTTCATTTTAGTTTACAATTAAATTCATCCTGATTATTTCACTCAAGTGTAAATTGAATAAGATGTCGAGAGAGTGCGAAATTATCTAAATTAGTGTCAAACAGACTGAGAGTATAAGGGACATGCATTTCGTACCTTCGATATATCGTTGGATCGTCACTGGATGCGGGGCACTTCGGCGAAGGAAACGTCGGTCATCGCTGCAGACGTATTTTTTTCGGAGAACTTTCTCTCCGGAGCACAAAATCAATCGCTCTTCAATCAATCTCTTCGCTCTTTTTGAAAAATCTAACACTCTCTCGAACATCCTAAAAATGTCTCCTCCCACGCAATTAAGCCCCAGGTTTATTACTGGTTCCCCCAATTGAAGCCCCTGGTATTTTCATTGGATATTTCAGAATTATGTCCAGCTATTGGGTGCAGTGATGACAGGAGGACGGCGATCACCCCAGAATTAATATCTGGCAGGTGGGCCCGCGTTCCCACGACCCTGGGTGCACGTGTCGCCGAACCGGACAAGGGTCAGCTCTCCTCAAAAACGCCCTGCTGTGCGCCTTTCTGTAACTGAGCCATCGCTGTCCGTATTTCCCAGAAACATGGCTTGCTCATCCTTTTGCAGGTGTTCTCTTAGGGAACTGTATATGAACTGTAGGAGAAGCACAGGGACCATCTTTGTAGGTTGTACTCCCTCCATAATTCGCAATGTTCCATATTTGCCTTGGAACATTCACCCCCTTCCCTGTAGTATGAAGCGTGCCATAGGCCAGTATTCACCTAAAAACCTGTAACTGCATTTTCACACACACATATATATATAAAACACAATAATATCATAATGCAGACTAATGTCATTAAACTCTTGGAAAAAGAAAGTATAAAATATTTTTCTGCCCGACATATCTATCAGTTCTATAGAGATTCTAAGTCCAATAAATTGGCTGTCCAAAAGTTTAAGGAATGTTCATGATAACGATGATAGAAAAAGCACAGTTCAAAGTTTGTATATAGTGGAAAAGTTCTTTTACGAAAAAATTGTAGTAGAGAGTCTGTGGCTATATCACGCCACTGTTTCCTATTTCAGTCTCATGGTAAGCGTGGAACAAATCGAGAACTTGGAGATCTGCAGATGGAGCATATCACTGCGTAGTTTCGCTGTGAAGTAAACATATGTAAAATGAAAGTTTACGTAGGAAACACGTCACTGCATCATCTATCTCATTGTCATGGAAGTGCGAAAATTGTGGACTTTGAAAATTTATGTGGAAAGCACGACACTGCATCATCATATCACTGTCATGGAAGTGCGAAAATTGAAAGCCTGGGACTCTGTAACTGGGTGGTGTTACTGCATCACCTCTCGCTGTGAAGTAAACATGTGGAAAGTTGTACTGTAAAGATCATGAATTAGCACATACTTTCTGCAACATATCACTGAATTATCATGTATGGAGCATTCTTAATTAAGGCACACACTTTCTGTCGATACCAATGCATACCTATACATACAGTCTGATGACACAAATTCTCTCTCTCGAACTCACAATACCTATTTAACATTAAGTCCCTGACTTTTTTATTTTTTTTTTTTTTACAAAAACTAATTCCCTTCTTTATTCACCATTATTTAATATTCAAAATACAGTATTTTCTCCTATTTCACTGTTATGTATAATTTTTATCCATTCTCTAGTCCTGCAAAGTGAACTTTATTCTCCCATTATTTTTAATTTCTCTAAGTCTCATTTTTTTTTTCATTTCTTCCAACATTTATGTTACCCATAAAATTTTCTCACTGTTTTAACCCATTTACTAATATTTACAAATACATTATACTATCTCATTGAAAATACAAAGAAAAACAAACAAATAAATTTTTGTCAATATTATCACGAATTGTCATGCCATATTACATTTCCTAATAATTTCATAATTTGTACAAACACAATAAACATAATTTTCTTCAAATTATCTATCAACTCTCCTTTATATATCCTTTATATACATAATCCAAAATTCTGTATTCCGAATCTCGCCTTAGCGTTTTGAATTTTCATTTAATAAACCATTTCCTAAAAAATTCATACTTCTCTTACATTTATTTTTATCATAAATGTCTTGCAAATTTTCACTTTAATAAACCACTTCCTAACAAAATTTATAATGATCTTACACTTATTTTTATCATAAATTCCTTGCAAATTTTCCCTTTTAATTTCTTTCTTGTAATCCGCCAGCTTTCTTTCTTTTTTTTTACAAGTAAACCCGGGAGTCCCTACGTATAATCTTTTCCGTCAACGTCTTAAGGGAGGAGGATCGAAAAGTAAACCCTTTCCTTCGCCGCCGAAGCTGCCATGTCGAATTAATTGTTGCCCGTCGAAATAACTCCCGTATGTTTGACCGGCCTCGTGGGATAGCTAAAGATGTGTGTTACCTGTATGTCTCTGAGAGTGTATTATTTTATTTTTATAATGTGCAAAAGGAATTTTAACCAGTTGAGCGGCTATGACGAGATAACTCGTGTGAAAAATTGTCATCGTTCGCCGGCCGGAGACGAGTTAACTCGTCGACACATTCTGTGAGACCACCAGCTTCGACAGCCCCTTCAAAGGGGCAGACTAGCTTTCTTACAATACAACAGTTTCATTGCCCCAAATGTCGGAAAGAAAAGAGGATGTTCTGGGAATCTGATTTATGGCCGGTCATTGTAAGGACCGAGACGCAAAGATCGCTTATCTTGCCTGCTCCCCACCAACGAAGCTCGGACATCTTTCTCAACGTTTCGTTTTCATGCCTATCGTTCGATTTCACGAGCAGCAATTGCTCGGAAAATAATTCTTTGAGATTGGTATTCATTCGGTTATATATTGCAGATTATTGCATTTTTTAAGTGACGGTCACAAAAACAACGTATTTTTTCTTAATTGCCCTCTTAAATCCTCTAATCAACAGCTTAATTATTTCTTAGAAAAATAATTTGCAGTCGGTAAAAAAAGCAGTCAAATCTTAGGTAAAACATATTGGAATCTACTACCTTTTACTATTTATTTTAACAGCATACTAACAAATTTTTATAGTGTATTATAACGTCTATTTATAGTATACTATAATAATAGACATTTTCACATTTAATAGCTAGCTTTCGCGACATGTTTGAAATTGGATTCTTAAATTATAAAAGTTAAATTTTTTAAATCATAAATTACTTATCAGATATTTTAATAATACAAATAAACTAACATATTTTGTGAAAAATCATTCAAGTTAACATTTTCATACATTTTATATATTGGGATAATTATTACAGATATTTGTCAGATTCCTGGTTTCATCTGATCAGTTTATTTTATTAACAATTCATAATAGTTTTCTACAATTGATTTAATTTAGCTGTATTAATATAAACTCTTTCAATACGATTTACAAAATTATAAATTTCCCTCCAGGACTAGGTAGTTAGTTCTTAGTATGGGAGGGACATCATCATTGTTTTTAAAGAAAATGCTATGGTAATTTTAAAATTTCAATAATTGCACAGCTAAAAGTTCTTTAGTTTTAATTTTTCACATAATGTATATACACTTAAAATTTCATAGAGGTATTATTTCTTGAGTTATTGTGACTACATCCGACAAGCGTATGATCACACTCGACATGCACATATATACTTACAGACATTTTTTCAAAAGTATTCAAAATACTTTCAAGGAATTTAAACTTGTTTATCCGACAAAATCTCGATTTTTTTTTATAATAACAATACTTTTTCTTTACAGTAGCATAAGAATGTAAAAATATGTACAATAATATATATTATTTTCCAGGGAAAATTGGAATTTTAAGTTTTAACACAATAAAAGAAATGAATGTTTTAAATGTATATTTCTTCTTGTTAATGAACGTTTTTGGAATATAAAGAGTAATATGTTATTCCTCGTATCACTGCAGCTATACAAGTTTTAAAAATATTTTTAATAAATATATGAAACACATATTTCAAATATTTTTGTTTGGAGTCACACCTTTTAAAATTGAAAACTTCAATCAATTAAAAACGAACACTTTATTTCACCATTTTAAAATATTTTACATGTTTATCTCACACATAACGTCATTTAAAGAAATACATTTATCAAACCAATTGGTATTATATGTATTTCATGATGAATTTTCAAGGAAATAGTAATTTTTTGTATTCTAATATTCTTAGCTAAACTCATTTTTTACATTGTCTGGATTACAAAATTGTAAAAAATACAAAGTAAGTTTAGGGGGATCGCACTCAAATAAATCCATCAGTAAACTTTTAGGAAATGAAGGGTACAAAAAAAACTTATCCTATGCAACACGGAGCTGTTGGCAGTCTGTCTAATCGCAACTTTCCCTGCTATTTCTTTTCATTATCCACTTTCTCAGGAACAACAATACAAATCTTGAACAATAAGTTAAAAGGGGGCATTTGTACGCTTCATGAAAGACTGTCTCCTCTCATTGTCAACAGATTTCCCAACACCAAGAGCCCCTAGCAATCGCCAGGGAGGGATGGAGTTTTAAGGAGCTAGTCATCTATGACAGTGGATTGCATTCTTCTGGTTGATACGACCCCACTAAAATATTTTTCTATTTAGGAGAACCCCATGCAATCATATAAAATTATACTTAAATATTCATTTTTATAATGGCGTTTATTTCACAGTCAACAACATATATTTTTGAATCCACCGAAGGACTGGCAGATCAAATGAATTCTACTTGCTATTTTAGCAAAAAATTTCAAATAAGAGCTCCCCCCCCCCCCCCAACTTCAAATCTTCGCGACTTTCAATCACATTTGAGGAGGCGAATACAGTACTCAAAATGTTCGACAGTCCTAATGGGAAATTTCAGGTTAAATTTATATAATAAAACAAAAGTAAACCCCGCGGTTTTTTTTTTCTTTTTTGTATTCTCTCGGTCATCCCTGGAAAATTTCAACGACCTTTTTATAAACCTTCTCGCCTACAAATGGATCGTGACCTAAGGTTTGTACACCACTGATCTATGAAACACTCATTATCAACTTTTTTCATTAATATATTGTATCAGCATATATATCAGCATTAATATATTATATCAGCATATTCCATTAATGTATTACATTATTTATTATATCAGTACGGGAGAACTCACCTCTTTCCTTTTTGTGCGAATTATTATAACATTTTAAAGAAAGACCCCCAAATATTAAAAGTTCACCGCAAATTTATTTATATTAGATACAAGCAGTATATCCGTTCTTCGTACGGAATACACATTATAAAGAAACTTAAAATTCACAGTCATGAGCAAATTCCTATAATATTTCAAATGGCATTAATAATATTTTAAATGGCTTAAAATATTTTAAATGGATTAAAATATTTTATATAATGGCTATAATATTTTAAATGGCTTAAATTAATTTTCCTGAAAATAAGTTTAAGAATATCTGTGCTCGCTTTACAAAATTATCTTCACAGACAGGTCTGAAGAATAAAGCATCCTGGTCCCGTTTTTTTTTTACAAATTTACAGAAACTATGAAATTGGATCAATATATGCCAAAATGAAAACGCCAAAATTGTATGGGAATACATACCCGTACTACTTGTATTCTCGTAGAAGATATACCCGTGTATTAGTAGTAAATTACGCGCACTACAATATATGAGTATAAAAATATTTACTGAAATAAAACAGTTGACGTAATAACTTGAAAATAAAAATAATACCCAAAATCTTTAAACCTAAATGGATCAATTGATTCCAATACTCGTATATGCCAAAATGAAAGCGCTGAAATAGTAGAAGATATACCCGTACTACTTATAATCTCGTAGATTAGAAAATGTACCCGTGTATTAACGGATAACGTTGCACTTCAACAATTTATTTGAATTGAATAAAAAAAAATCGAAACCCAAGAAATGTATATGATTACAGAGCAGGCCATAATTTTCTTGCCTATAGTCACTTTCTCAGAAGACACTAAAAATATTCGTTCTTAAAGATAATTAGGTTTGCTGCAATGGAAAGCAAACCTAAGTGTATATTTTCCAAATGGATAAAATCATCCAACCATGGAGATCGAACGAATGAGATGAAACTCCTCTAGATGAAATGTTTGAAAATGACATAAGGCTTTGAGAATTATATCTAGCTGTCGCTCGTACTAGCGTCACACTGAAATTCTTGAGACAGGGGCAGACGATATGCGCTAGAAAAAAAATTATGGGTCGAATATTTAAATTTGAACTCTTTTATGTCTACCGACGATAATTTGAGGCAACAATTACCATTTAATTATCGTAGAATAAATTTTGAAAGAAAAGGAAATGGAGTTGACACAAGAGCGTTATCGATTTATGATTTTAAAGTGGTGTTAAATCAAGGAGAATGTCTTCAACGTCTACAATTAGCATATGGAAAGGATGCTCCATCTCGTGCCACTATATTCAGAGGGTTTACAGAGTTTAGAAAAGGTCTAAAATCTCTCCTGGATGAAAAACACACAGGAAGACCTTTGTCAGCTGTAGTCCCAGAAAATGTGCCGACCATTCGAAAAAAATCGATGATAATCACTGTACCTACTAAATGATACAGAACAGACTTAGCATTGGATCCGCAGCTATACATAAAATCATTCAGAAAGAACTGCATATAAAAAAATTAGTTTGTCACTGGTAAGTAAAGAATCTGCAATCAGTAAAAAATCCCCAAAATTACTTAATGCTAGTGGAGACCGCATTATTTCTGAAATCATAACTGGTAATAAAACGTATATACGGTTTTTGACGTTCCAACACGTCAAGAAGTAAAGTATGGGTCTTTGAAGATGATTCCTATTCAACAATGGTGAAAAGGCAACAAGCAATGAAAAGAGTAATGTATGCCATGTTCTTTAGAAGTACAGGGGTTAGAGCTGGTCAAAGCCCTAAAGCTAGAGGTACAGAAGACAATTACAGCTAACTGGTACACCACTAAGTGTCTTCCAGAAATTCTTCAAGAAGTGAATGTTAGGAGACTCATGCTTCACCATGACAATGCATTTTGTCATTCAGCAAGAATGACAGTCAAATTTCTTGAACAAAAGAATATCAAAGTGATAGAACATTCACCCTATTCTCCTGATCTTGCTATGTGTGACTTTTGGCTATTTTTCAGTTTAGAAAAACGTTTACGTGGGAGTCGTTTCCATTCTGAAGATGAGATGGATGAGATCCATTCCAAGAAATAGATCGCTTGAAGCATTTAAGCTTTGGAAAATTCGCCTACAAAAGTGCATTGATGTTGGAGGGGAGTACTTTGAACACTCCTAAGAGTTTACTACTGAGCCGTATCTCAAAATTTTCAGTATGGCCCTCGTATTAGCTAAACTCGTTTAAAACTCGTATCGAAAACTAGCCTCGTATTAGTAAAAATTGCATCAACTAATAGCTGCTACTATTAGTTGATGCAACAAAAAGGCGTAGTACTTAGAATATGTATTTTTGATTATTTTTAAATTAAGAGTTCCCTAATTATGAGTATAATTAACCAGTATTTTTCATAGTTGTCGGTATAGTACAGAATATAGGGAGATAAAAATAAATTGAAAGGTAAAATTATTTTGAATACTTTAGAATATTCTTTACTATTTCGGTTCTACTTTGCATTGTGCTCATAATTTATTTTTACAAAATAAACAGTTTAAATAAATATTTTAGGCTTTTCGCCATAGAAATGCATACAACTCACAGCTACTTATCCTATCACAGCGCCACCTGAATGATGGTTTCTAACGATAGGGGCGTTTTCTTATTAGGGCGTTTTAACTTCTTACTTAACCTCCATGCATCCAACTATTGCTAGTTTGGTGGCAGCCCAACAAATTGTTAAACGGGAATAAGCATATAAGGAGAAGTAAAAAAATATTTTATTAAAATGTCCGAATATATTTTCTGCAATTTAAAAAGCAAAGCAATGATAATTACAAAAATAAAAATCTGATGTGGGCAGCATATGACTTTCCTTGCAGATTTATATCCACGTTCTTTATTTTAAATAAATATAATTCACTTTTAATTCAATTTTCGTTCTCATTTGGTAACTGGATTTATTTTCAAAGGTGGCATAGAGAAAATACGAAAAAACTAAAATAAATCAACGGCTAGTCCTAGTGTCATGGGGTTGGTCTTATTGTTTTCTGCGTCAAAAATTACGTATAAAACAATCATTTAATGGATATATTTGAACATACGTAGTTATTTTTGATTTTGAAGATTTTTGTGAGCCATTTTGGAAAAAAAGGCAGGTTATTTTTTTTTTAATCTTATCAAAATCTAATCAGCACCAGGGTGACCCACAGGCGACTTATCTACCGAATTTTGTGAAATTCAGTTATTAGTTTTTCAGCTAGAGGGGATACAGGCTTTTGCGGGCCATTTCGCAAAAAAAGGCGGATTCTTTTATCTCGAATCGTACCCAAAACTAATCAACACCAGATTCGCTCACAAGTGACCTTCCTGCCAAATGTTATGAAATTCGGTCAATTAGTTTTTTAGTTAGAGTGGATACAAAATCTGCACAGACAGACAGACACACACATAGACGTCACGCTAAAAATGGTTTTTTCGTATTCTAGAGGTCTCGAAACGCGTAGATCCGTCGAAAACTCGAGTTGCGATTTTCGACATGATTCCAATCCTTTCCCTATACATTACCATGTATTGCAGGGAAAGTAAAAAAATCTGATGTGGGCAGCACATGACTTTCTTTATATAATGCAATGAATTTACTACTTTTACAATAAAAAAAATAGATTATTTTTATAGCAGTTATTTATATTCTTTCCAAGATTGAATTTTTGTCAATTAGTCTCCATTTTCAATGTCGTCATTATCAATGAGTCGTCATTGATTTAGCGTCACTTTTATCCATTTGGCGAGTTTTTCGTTAATTTAATTTCGTTAATCAACGTTTCGTTAATCAACATTTAAAAAGTGGCCAACTTAGCGACATTCCACCAAATTCGTCGCCAAAATCTCTCCAAGCGTTATGGACGAAGAAATAAATTATTCTTACAGTAGATAAATGACTATTGGCGTTCAAATACAAAAGTATTACTCAAATATCTGTTTTCATGAATGGAAGGAGCTAGATCCACGAGAATGATGTCACCCAATTTATCGGATGGTATTACATATGAAAAGTGAACATTTTTCTCAATAAGAAATATTTTTTTTTATTTCATATGACTTATTGTTAATTCTTTTGAAAAATGTGCAATATCTCGAGAACGGTTCATGTTAGCGTTCTAAAATTTATGTCAATCGTTTTCTAATGAAAAATTACATAAGAAATATCTATTTGCGTAACTTTATTAGAGGTTTTAATTTTTTGACGATTTTTTCAAAATTTCACTCGAAAATTTAGGGGGTTCTGAACATTCGATGAGACGAAGAAAACTTCAAAGTGTCCTTCTGGTTGCCACTTTCTGGTCGAAGAAGGAAACCATGTATGAAAATTTCATCTGTGGAAGAAGAAAAAATCCTTATTCATATCTTCGTCAGGCCGAATGTACGGCTTTATCGGTTTGCAGCAGTTATTCGAAGCTCCGATCTTTCGATCTGTAACGTCTTGACTCCTTTTTGTGGGGATATCTCAAGAGTAGCGTCTATGACACTCTGAATAGGAAGAGAAACTCGTCGCTAAATTTTACGCCGCCGCTGCCGAAGTACGTTGCATTTCTGGTCTGTTCGAGAGAGTTCGCCGATCCCTCCATCGCAGGCGGGAGACGCGTATTCAGGTTAGCGGTCGCTCTTTTGAGCCATGACTACAATTATTGATTATTAAATATCATTTTATAACTTCTTAGTCCTTTTTGTGTTTTCGTCTGACCTCATTGGTTTCACCATGAAACGCTCACTGGCGCCTTTACGTTTCATTTGCGACCGGTAAACTCTGACGGAAGACACTCGGTTTGGTGTTGTTGAGACCCAGACCATCCGACCTACCAGAAAAGTGTAAGGTAACTGTTTGGACAGCCAGGACGGGCCACCTAATTTACACCGGAACCCAGTGGGGGAGGCATCCACAGGGACCGTACCCACTAACCTCTCGGAAGTACTTACGGACCCACATGTTTAACGTGATCGTACTCAGCGTGAACACGACGGCAGTTTTGGCAGCGGAGGGAATCGAACTCGGGCCTACCGAGTGCAATTCCCGCGCGCTAACCACTGGGCTACCGCGTTCCACTTGGTTTGGTGTGTACGACCACCTCGTAAAGTTTGGCCCATCTTTTACGAATCCCCCTGCATGTAAACTCTTAGGGATCTCAGGAAGAATGAATGAATGATACGTACAGAACAACCTCGCAGATCCGTTGTTATCAGTTGATTGGAAAGTAGGGGAATTAACAAACTATTGTTAATTCCCTTATTGGGGTTGCGAAGGATGGGGCACCGAGCATGAAAGGTGCAAAGGAAGTTATAAGAATTTTCCATTCACTGTAGTGTAATGCATCAAGAAGCATCTTCCCTAAAGACATAGCAATAGCGATGTGTCTGGAGTGGAATATTAAAATGAAATCTCTCCTTATAGCGCAGAATTACGCACAACTCGACTGAGGGGCGCTCAAATAGGTGGCACGTAACTGCAATTTAAAACGCAATTTTTTTTCAATTAAAGACTTTGAAAATTGAAGAATTTTGAGAAAACGCATGTATCGACGATAAAACTGCGCAGTATTTTTTATATCTTCTATGATATGTATATGCATAGAAGGTAAAATAAAAAATACGTACGTAATAACTTTTTTATGAGTGATTTAGTAGATGTGTTATGCCACAAAAATATTACGATCTGAACATGTATCTGAGAAAGATTTTTATAAATCTCGTCTGCCTCTCCAGGAAAACAATTTTCAAACAATCGATTTCCTTTGAAATGTCATCTCACCGTATCGAGTAAGAGTTTTCACAAATAAAGATGCCCACTTAGGGCTGAAAAACGTAAAAAAAGCTGCCAAAAGGTCCCTTGCAAATATTTGACTTTGTACATTGGGGAATTGAAAAGGTTTCAGAGTTTCGTACAAAGGCGAGTATTTTCTTACAAGAACATTTTTTATGAAACTGAAAGATGATGAGTTTTTTCAAATTACATTTTTTTTTCACCCAGAAGAGGAATTTATTTGATCCGATTTTAGTATGGAAGTCGAAATGAAAAGAATATAAAAGATCTAGTTAATGCCTAGAGTCGAACTTCGGTATCTCGAACCTCTTGATCCCTCATTACATCGAAACAAGAAAGATCAATCATGTATAAAGCATTAATTATGAAACACTTTCCAACTGAAATGCAATTTTACTTAAACATCTCTGAAATGCGATACATTCAGCGGGGATATTTTTTTAATTATCGCAGTATAATAATTTATTTTACTTGGAAACTTCATCAAAAAGGCAATGCTGTAAAATCGTCTGGCTCTCTATGTAAAAGCGGTGAATATTTCACTCACACACTTTTATTCCAAACTCCACAGTTAAATAATTTTGTGTTGAAAACCCAGACCACACGACCAAAAAAAAAATCAAAATAATTTTGTGTGAAAAAATTCAGCAATTCTTATACAACACATCTTACAATCATTTGTCTACAATCTGAATCCATTAAAATGAGGCTGCGTTGTAGATATAATCAAAGTTGGATGATCCTTTAAACTCAAAAATAGTGTCATTGCGTGGGCGCAGAATATAGATGCACAGAAAATACGCAAAAATAAAGTGGTTTTGGGACAGATGCAACACTCATTATAAATTTAAAAGGACTTTGAAAATCACGATTTTCATACTGGGGAAAAAGATGAAAGTCCTATTTTATTTTGAAGTGGGTCACGTGATCTCTTTACATTATATGGGTGTCATTATTGTTTTAATTTTTATTTAAAAAACAACCAAGCATATTTTACTGACATTTTTTTATATATTTTATGGCATAATTTGAACATTTCCTATTTTGAACCTATTCGAAGCAATTTGTGAATTTTAACTTTGCTGAAAAAATGTTTGAAAAATGAGGTCCCATAGGCTTCAATGTATTTCATTTTTCCAACATGGATTCAATCCAAAACTAATTGGATGATATTATTCATTTGCATTCCCATAGATCCCACAGACCGTCTGAACAATATACTAAAATTTCATTTTGATAAAGTCATTTTTACGGCAGTTATCGTGCTAACGAATAGACAGATAGAATGAACAAAGTCATAAACAGTTTTCAAGTATGTTGTAAAGTGTTAAAAATGGTTATTTAATTATCAACATTTTATGAGGAGGATTCTTTTATTTTGAAGATACGATTTATATAATGCAATGATATTTTTTCTTACATAATGCAATGAATTGACATCTTTCACAGTGAAAAAACAATGTATAAGATTCACGACGCTATATGTTCCGGTGTAATTTTTATCACAGTTTTCCATGGTAAACCCCGAGCAACGACGGGTAATTGCTGCTAGTTTTATATATTTTTGTTTGAGCACGCAACTCAGAAGTGTCGAGCTCATTTCGTTCACAGGTTTAATCATAGCCACCTTTATCAAGGCTTAACTGTATCCCGCGCCCGCTTATCAATGGAACGCGGGATACAGTTAAGCCATTCAAAACAGTTCAAGCTTCTTCCAACAAAAGTAGGAAATATTATTCTTACTTGTTTCCAGTTTACAACTAACTGTTAGGGCAGAATGCCCACTGGTCTGACTAGACAGAAACTGACAAAAATGTCGCCTAAATAATAACCAAGTCGCCAAATTGATAGAAATGACGCTAAAACAATAAAAATGACGAGAAATTGATGAAAATTCCATATCTTGGAAATAATATAAGTATGACCTATTTCTTCGACCGTAATGCTAGGCCAAACTTTGGCGACACATTTTGACAATATATCACTAGCTTGGCGAGATTTTTAAATGTTGCCAAATTGACGAAAATGTCGCCAACTTGATGAAAATAGACAGTACATCCATAACAAGAAAGATCAATCAAGCTTAAAGCATTGATTATGAAACACTTTCCAACTTCAATGCAATTTTATTTTAACATGTCTAAAATGCAATACATTCCTCGGTAATATTTTAAAACTTATCACAATACTACATTAATTTATTATATTTGAAACCTTAAACCTTCATCGAAAAAAATTAACTTCATTCAAATGACGGCATTAAAATATAAATTGCCTGGTTTAAACATCTCTAAAATGTGATACATTCCTCGGTAATAATTTTAGAATGATCATAATACTACGATAATTTATTATATTTGAAAACTTCATCGAAAACAACTGAAATCCATTCAAATGACGTCATAGAAAAAATAACACGCCTGGCAGCATTTCATTCATAAATAATTCCCCCATTCATGTCATTCATCACAATACTATAATAATTTATATTATTTAAAAATTAAGACCATGGAGCTACAAGTAAGTAAAACTCTATGCGTAAAACTTCATCGAAAATTATCGTCCTTCTCTTTCTAAAATCAATGAATATTTCATTCATATCAGCCATGCAGACTCCATGGACTAAATGATTTTGTGTTAAAGAATTACAGCGATTCTAATACAACTCATTCTACATATTTTGCTGTTTACATTTTACATAGGTGAAAAATAGGCTTAATAGTAGAAATAATCAAATTTGTATGAGCATTTAAACTGAAATATATTGTCATTGCGTTGTTAAAGTATGTAGATGCACAGAATTTAGGCCAAAATAAAGTAGTTATAGGATGGATACAACACTCAATATGAATTAGAAAGAACTTTAAAAATCACGATTTTGAGATAAGATGGATGCCATATATCATTTTGAAATGGGTCATGTGATCGTTTCATATCATGGACACGTGATCGCTTCATATAAGAGGTGTTATTATTATTTTAATTTTTATTTAAAAAACTACTAAATATATTTCGCTGAATTTTTTTTTATATATTTTATGGAACAATTTGAATATTGCCTAAAATTTTCGAAGCAATTTGTGAATTTTAAATCCGCTTAAAAAATGCTTGAAAAATTAGGTCCCATAGGGCTCAATGTATTCCATTTTTTCAACCCGGGTTCAATCCAAAACTAATTGGGTGATATTATTCATTTATATTCCCATAGGTCCTATAGACCGTCTGAACAACATACTAAAATTTCATTTTGATTAAGTCATTTTTACGGCAGTTATCGTGCTAACGGACAGACAGACAGACAGACAGAATGAACAAAGTCATAAACACTTTTCAACTTTGTTGTAAAGTGTTAAAAATGACGACTTATTTATGAAAATTCAATATCTTGGAAAGAGCACTGTAAGCGGCCATAAGAATAACCCATTTCTCCGTCCGTACTTGGCAGAAAATTGGGCCTTGGCGACTTCTTTACGTACTGCCAGATTAAATGAAATGACGAAAAGTTGTTAAAAATATCGCTAAATTGGTAAAAATGACCTGACAGAGTTCTAAAAAATTGATCAACACTGGCAAGAATAATAAGTCATCCATTACCTGGAAGTGACCGAAGTTTGTCTCATAAATACAACACACACTCCAATCGCAGAACGCTGAAGAAGCAGAAGACGGTACCATCCATTCAGGTAATTGTGTACATAGTTAAATATCTATACTCGACGGATAAAATTTTATAAAACGAACTGAAAGAACTCAAAACCTGATTGTGTGTGTACATAGATAAAACTCTGATGTGGGCAGCACATGGCTTTCCCTGCAGACTTAAATTCATATTTCCTTTATTTCTTTAATAATTCATTAGATCGAGTTTAATTGCATCAAATAACACGAAATGTGCATTTTTAATTCAATTTTTGTTTTTATTTGGTAATTGCATATTTTTCCGATAGCTGCGTAACAAAAATGCAAGAAGTCTCAAATATCTTGAGAGCGGTTAGTCATAAAGTATAATGGAGTGTGTTGCATTCTTTTTCTCGTCAAAAATTGCGTATAAAACAAGAAATTAATGGATACATTTCAGCTATCGTAGTATTTTTTTTTTTTTAGATTTTTGCGGGCCATTTCGTAAAAAAATCAGGTTGTTATTTTCCGAATCGTACCAAAATCTAATCAGTACCAGAGTGTCTCACAAGCAACTTATTTACCAAATATTGTGAAATTGGGTAAATTAGTATTTTAGCTAGGGTGGATACATAAAAATTTTGCGGGCCATTTCGTAAAAAAAGGCAGGTTCTTCTTTTTCGAATCGTACCAAATTCTAATCAGTGTCCACCAAAACTTATCTACCAAATTTTGTAAAATTTAGTAAATTAGTACTTTAGCTAGAGCGGATAAATGAAATTTTTACGGACCATTTCGCAAAAAAAGGCGGGTTCTGTTTTTACGAATCATACCAAAAACTAATCAGCACCAGAGTCACATCCAAGTGACTTACCAAATTTAATGATATTCGGTCCATTAGTTTTTGAGTTAAAGTGGATACATACATTGCACAAACACACAAACGTAGAGACAGACAGACAGACTTACAGACAGACACACACATTTATCCCGAATCGTACCCAAAACGAATCAGCACCAGATTCGCCCACAAGTGATTTACCTACCAAATGCCATGAAATTCGGTCAATTTCTTTTTAGTTAGGGTGGATACAAAATCTGCACAAGACACACAAGCAGACTCATAGGCACACAGACACATGCACAGACGTCACGCTAAAAATAGTTTTTTCGTGTTCTAGAGGTCTCGAAACGTGTAGATCCGTATCCGTCGAAAACTCGAGTTGCAATTTTCGACATGATTCCAATACTTTCCCTATACATTACCATGCATTGCAGGGAAAGTACAAATCTGATGTGGGCAGCACATGACTTTCCCTGCAGACTCATATTCACGTTGTCTTTATTTCTTCAATAATTCATTTCATTGAGATTAATTGCACAGAATATTACCCATAATTATTTAAAATTAAATTGGATTTCACTTTTAATTCAATTTTCGTTTTCTTTGTAACTGAGCTTATATTCAAAAGTGGTGTAGCTAAAATGCGAAAAAAATAAAATATCTCGAGAACGGCTAGTACTAGTGTAATGGGGTTAGTTTTATTTATTTGATCGTCAAAAATTTCGTACAAAACAAGCATTTAATGGATATATTTGAGCATACGTAGTTTTTTATTTTAGATTTTTGCAATTTTTGCGGGCCATTTCGCGTAAAAAGGCAGGTTCTTTCTTTCCGAATCGTACCAAAATCTAATCAGCACCAGAGTAACCCCCAAGTGACTTATTTACCAAATTTTGTAAAATTTGATCCATTAGTTTTTCAGCTAGAATGGATACAGGCAATTTTTGAGGGCCATTTTGCAAAAACAGGCAGGTTCTTTGTCCCGAATTGTACCCAAAACTAATTAGCACCAGAGTCGCCCACAAGTGACTTACGTACCCAATTTTATGAAATTCGGTCCATTAGATTTTTAGTTAGAGTGGATACAAAATCTGCACAGACAGACACACACACAGACGTCACGCTGAAAATGGTTTTATCGTATTCCAGAGGTGTCAAAACGTGTAAATCCGTCGAAAACTCGAGTTGCGGTATGATTCCAATAGTTTCGTTATACATTACCATGTATTGCAGGAAAAGTAATAATGGCCAAATAATTAACGCGGCTGCCAATAATCATTGTCAATGGACCGGTGGTGTCATTCAGGAGGTATTTCAAATATAAGTTTCTTTTAAGATATTTCCTTTGTTGTATTAGATCGTTCTTTGATTTGCAGGTACTTGGAGGAGACCATTGTTCTCTTTTGAGATCGGTATGCTTCTAGGGCTGCAAATCCTACATTAAAGTGGTCCAAGGTAAGAAATATTCATTAATTAGGAGTTGAAAATATATTACCTGTACGCCATATGTTCTGCCTTTCTTCTTTTAATAGACAGGTGAATTTGTCTACAATGGAAATTTTCTGAAGTTATAAACTGTACTTGATTACATTTAACATTATTTGGATCCATTTGGATCATAATAAAAAATATCTTTATAGGATCAAAATTAAAACACTTCAAAATATTACTGTTGAACAAACAAAATCGTTGTATAAATATATAATGTCATTTGAGAGTCACCCACTTCCGTAGACAAAAAGCAGTCTTCTTCAAGAAAAGCAAGATTTCGTTATTTCCTACTTATTTCTCTTGTTTGTATTTTATTACAATCGTTTCTATCTCTGATGTAAAGCAATACTAACGAATAATCAATAGCTTAAAATAATTTTTTGCTAACAGAAACCATTTTCTGCTATAACGTATCAGGTACAATAGTAATGTAAAACTTAAAACGTTATCGTTCTCTTTATTTTAATTTAATTTAATTCGCTTTTAATTCAATTTTCGTTCTCATTTGATAATTGGACTTATTTTCAAAGGTGGAGTAGCGAAAATACGAAAAAACTAAAATATCTCGACAACGGCTAGTTCTAGTGTAATGGGGTTGGCCTCATTATTTTCTTCGTTACAAATTACGTATTAAACAAGCTTTTAATGGATATATTTGAGCATACGTAGTTTTTTATTTTAGATTTTGGCGATTTTTGCTGGCCATTTTGCAAAAAAAAGGCAGGTTATTTTTTTTCGAATCATACCAAAATCTAATCAGCACCAGGGTGTCCCACAAGTGACTTATCAACCGAATTTTGTAAAATTCGGTCCCTTAGTTTTTCAGCTAGTTTGGATACAAGCTTTTGCGGGACAAATAGAAAAAAAAGTGGGATCTTTTATCCGCACCAGATTCGCCCACAAGTATATACAAGTGACTTACCATATATATACTTCATTATTTTATGAAATTCGGTCCCTTAGTTTTTCAGCTAGTTTGGATACAAGCTTTTGCGGGACAAATAGAAAAAAAAGTGGGATCTTTTATCCGCACCAGATTCGCCCACAAGTATATACAAGTGACTTACCATATATATACTTCATTATTTTATGAAATTCGGTCCATTAGTTTTTCAGCTAGTTTGGATACAAGCTTTTGTGGGACAAATAGAAAAAAAAGTGGGATCTTTTATCCGCACCAGATTCGCCCACAAGTATATACAAGTGACTTACCATATATATACTTCATTATTTTATGAAATTCGGTCCATTAGTTTTTCAGCTAGTTTGGATACAAGCTTTTGTGGGACAAATAGAAAAAAAAGTGGGATCTTTTATCCGCACCAGATTCGCCCACAAGTATATACAAGTGACTTACCATATATATACTTCATTATTTTATGAAATTCGGTCCATTAGTTTTTCAGCTAGTTTGGATACAAGCTTTTGCGGGACAAATAGAAAAAAAAGTGGGATCTTTTATCCGCACCAGATTCGCCCACAAGTATATACAAGTGACTTACCATATATATACTTCATTATTTTATGAAATTCGGTCCATTAGTTTTTCAGCTAGTTTGGATACAAGCTTTTGCGGGACAAATAGAAAAAAAAGTCGGATCTTTTATCCGCACCAGATTCGCCCACAAGTATATACAAGTGACTTACCATATATATACTTCATTATTTTATGAAATTCGGTCCATTAGTTTTTCAGCTAGTTTGGATACAAGCTTTTGCGGGACAAATAGAAAAAAAAGTGGGATCTTTTATCCGCACCAGATTCGCCCACAAGTATATACAAGTGACTTACCATATATATACTTCATTATTTTATGAAATTCGGTCCATTAGTTTTTCAGCTAGTTTGGATACAAGCTTTTGCGGGACAAATAGAAAAAAAAGTGGGATCTTTTATCCGCACCAGATTCGCCCACAAGTATATACAAGTGACTTACCATATATATACTTCATTATTTTATGAAATTCGGTCCATTAGTTTTTCAGCTAGTTTGGATACAAGCTTTTGCGGGACAAATAGAAAAAAAAGTGGGATCTTTTATCCGCACCAGATTCGCCCACAAGTATATACAAGTGACTTACCATATATATACTTCATTATTTTATGAAATTCGGTCCATTAGTTTTTCAGCTAGTTTGGATACAAGCTTTTGCGGGACAAATAGAAAAAAAAGTGGGATCTTTTATCCGCACCAGATTCGCCCACAAGTATATACAAGTGACTTACCATATATATACTTCATTATTTTATGAAATTCGGTCCATTAGTTTTTCAGCTAGTTTGGATACAAGCTTTTGCGGGACAAATAGAAAAAAAAGTGGGATCTTTTATCCGCACCAGATTCGCCCACAAGTATATACAAGTGACTTACCATATATATACTTCATTATTTTATGAAATTCGGTCCCTTAGTTTTTCAGCTAGTTTGGATACAAGCTTTTGCGGGACAAATAGAAAAAAAAGTGGGATCTTTTATCCGCACCAGATTCGCCCACAAGTATATACAAGTGACTTACCATATATATACTTCATTATTTTATGAAATTCGGTCCATTAGTTTTTCAGCTAGTTTGGATACAAGCTTTTGTGGGACAAATAGAAAAAAAAGTGGGATCTTTTATCCGCACCAGATTCGCCCACAAGTATATACAAGTGACTTACCATATATATACTTCATTATTTTATGAAATTCGGTCCATTAGTTTTTCAGCTAGTTTGGATACAAGCTTTTGCGGGACAAATAGAAAAAAAAGTGGGATCTTTTATCCGCACCAGATTCGCCCACAAGTATATACAAGTGACTTACCATATATATACTTCATTATTTTATGAAATTCGGTCCATTAGTTTTTCAGCTAGTTTGGATACAAGCTTTTGCGGGACAAATAGAAAAAAAAGTCGGATCTTTTATCCGCACCAGAATTCGCCCACAAGTATATACAAGTGACTTACCATATATATACTTCATTATTTTATGAAATTCGGTCCATTAGTTTTTCAGCTAGTTTGGATACAAGCTTTTGCGGGACAAATAGAAAAAAAAGTGGGATCTTTTATCCGCACCAGATTCGCCCACAAGTATATACAAGTGACTTACCATATATATACTTCATTATTTTATGAAATTCGGTCCATTAGTTTTTCAGCTAGTTTGGATACAAGCTTTTGCGGGACAAATAGAAAAAAAAGTCGGATCTTTTATCCGCACCAGATTCGCCCACAAGTATATACAAGTGACTTACCATATATATACTTCATTATTTTATGAAATTCGGTCCATTAGTTTTTCAGCTAGTTTGGATACAAGCTTTTGCGGGACAAATAGAAAAAAAAGTGGGATCTTTTATCCGCACCAGATTCGCCCACAAGTATATACAAGTGACTTACCATATATATACTTCATTATTTTATGAAATTCGGTCCATTAGTTTTTCAGCTAGTTTGGATACAAGCTTTTGCGGGACAAATAGAAAAAAAAGTGGGATCTTTATCCGCACCAGATTCGCCCACAAGTATATACAAGTGACTTACCATATATATACTTCATTATTTTATGAAATTCGGTCCATTAGTTTTTCAGCTAGTTTGGATACAAGCTTTTGCGGGACAAATAGAAAAAAAAGTGGGATCTTTTATCCGCACCAGATTCGCCCACAAGTATATACAAGTGACTTACCATATATATACTTCATTATTTTATGAAATTCGGTCCATTAGTTTTTCAGCTAGTTTGGATACAAGCTTTTGCGGGACAAATAGAAAAAAAAGTGGGATCTTTTATCCGCACCAGATTCGCCCACAAGTATATACAAGTGACTTACCATATATATACTTCATTATTTTATGAAATTCGGTCCATTAGTTTTTCAGCTAGTTTGGATACAAGCTTTTGCGGGACAAATAGAAAAAAAAGTGGGATCTTTTATCCGCACCAGATTCGCCCACAAGTATATACAAGTGACTTACCATATATATACTTCATTATTTTATGAAATTCGGTCCATTAGTTTTTCAGCTAGTTTGGATACAAGCTTTTGCGGGACAAATAGAAAAAAAAGTGGGATCTTTTATCCGCACCAGATTCGCCCACAAGTATATACAAGTGACTTACCATATATATACTTCATTATTTTATGAAATTCGGTCCATTAGTTTTTCAGCTAGTTTGGATACAAGCTTTTGCGGGACAAATAGAAAAAAAAGTGGGATCTTTTATCCGCACCAGATTCGCCCACAAGTATATACAAGTGACTTACCATATATATACTTCATTATTTTATGAAATTCGGTCCATTAGTTTTTCAGCTAGTTTGGATACAAGCTTTTGCGGGACAAATAGAAAAAAAAGTGGGATCTTTTATCCGCACCAGATTCGCCCACAAGTATATACAAGTGACTTACCATATATATACTTCATTATTTTATGAAATTCGGTCCATTAGTTTTTCAGCTAGTTTGGATACAAGCTTTTGCGGGACAAATAGAAAAAAAAGTGGGATCTTTTATCCGCACCAGATTCGCCCACAAGTATATACAAGTGACTTACCATATATATACTTCATTATTTTATGAAATTCGGTCCATTAGTTTTTCAGCTAGTTTGGATACAAGCTTTTGCGGGACAAATAGAAAAAAAAGTGGGATCTTTTATCCGCACCAGATTCGCCCACAAGTATATACAAGTGACTTACCATATATATACTTCATTATTTTATGAAATTCGGTCCATTAGTTTTTCAGCTAGTTTGGATACAAGCTTTTGCGGGACAAATAGAAAAAAAAGTGGGATCTTTTATCCGCACCAGATTCGCCCACAAGTATATACAAGTGACTTACCATATATATACTTCATTATTTTATGAAATTCGGTCCATTAGTTTTTCAGCTAGTTTGGATACAAGCTTTTGCGGGACAAATAGAAAAAAAAGTGGGATCTTTTATCCGCACCAGATTCGCCCACAAGTATATACAAGTGACTTACCATATATATACTTCATTATTTTATGAAATTCGGTCCATTAGTTTTTCAGCTAGTTTGGATACAAGCTTTTGCGGGACAAATAGAAAAAAAAGTGGGATCTTTTATCCGCACCAGATTCGCCCACAAGTATATACAAGTGACTTACCATATATATACTTCATTATTTTATGAAATTCGGTCCATTAGTTTTTCAGCTAGTTTGGATACAAGCTTTTGCGGGACAAATAGAAAAAAAAGTGGGATCTTTTATCCGCACCAGATTCGCCCACAAGTATATACAAGTGACTTACCATATATATACTTCATTATTTTATGAAATTCGGTCCATTAGTTTTTCAGCTAGTTTGGATACAAGCTTTTGCGGGACAAATAGAAAAAAAAGTGGGATCTTTTATCCGCACCAGATTCGCCCACAAGTATATACAAGTGACTTACCATATATATACTTCATTATTTTATGAAATTCGGTCCATTAGTTTTTCAGCTAGTTTGGATACAAGCTTTTGCGGGACAAATAGAAAAAAAAGTGGGATCTTTTATCCGCACCAGATTCGCCCACAAGTATATACAAGTGACTTACCATATATATACTTCATTATTTTATGAAATTCGGTCCATTAGTTTTTCAGCTAGTTTGGATACAAGCTTTTGCGGGACAAATAGAAAAAAAAGTGGGATCTTTTATCCGCACCAGATTCGCCCACAAGTATATACAAGTGACTTACCATATATATACTTCATTATTTTATGAAATTCGGTCCATTAGTTTTTCAGCTAGTTTGGATACAAGCTTTTGCGGGACAAATAGAAAAAAAAGTGGGATCTTTTATCCGCACCAGATTCGCCCACAAGTATATACAAGTGACTTACCATATATATACTTCATTATTTTATGAAATTCGGTCCATTAGTTTTTCAGCTAGTTTGGATACAAGCTTTTGCGGGACAAATAGAAAAAAAAGTGGGATCTTTTATCCGCACCAGATTCGCCCACAAGTATATACAAGTGACTTACCATATATATACTTCATTATTTTATGAAATTCGGTCCATTAGTTTTTCAGCTAGTTTGGATACAAGCTTTTGCGGGACAAATAGAAAAAAAAGTGGGATCTTTTATCCGCACCAGATTCGCCCACAAGTATATACAAGTGACTTACCATATATATACTTCATTATTTTATGAAATTCGGTCCATTAGTTTTTCAGCTAGTTTGGATACAAGCTTTTGCGGGACAAATAGAAAAAAAAGTGGGATCTTTTATCCGCACCAGATTCGCCCACAAGTATATACAAGTGACTTACCATATATATACTTCATTATTTTATGAAATTCGGTCCATTAGTTTTTCAGCTAGTTTGGATACAAGCTTTTGCGGGACAAATAGAAAAAAAAGTGGGATCTTTTATCCGCACCAGATTCGCCCACAAGTATATACAAGTGACTTACCATATATATACTTCATTATTTTATGAAATTCGGTCCATTAGTTTTTCAGCTAGTTTGGATACAAGCTTTTGCGGGACAAATAGAAAAAAAAGTGGGATCTTTTATCCGCACCAGATTCGCCCACAAGTATATACAAGTGACTTACCATATATATACTTCATTATTTTATGAAATTCGGTCCATTAGTTTTTCAGCTAGTTTGGATACAAGCTTTTGCGGGACAAATAGAAAAAAAAGTGGGATCTTTTATCCGCACCAGATTCGCCCACAAGTATATACAAGTGACTTACCATATATATACTTCATTATTTTATGAAATTCGGTCCATTAGTTTTTCAGCTAGTTTGGATACAAGCTTTTGCGGGACAAATAGAAAAAAAAGTGGGATCTTTTATCCGCACCAGATTCGCCCACAAGTATATACAAGTGACTTACCATATATATACTTCATTATTTTATGAAATTCGGTCCATTAGTTTTTCAGCTAGTTTGGATACAAGCTTTTGCGGGACAAATAGAAAAAAAAGTGGGATCTTTTATCCGCACCAGATTCGCCCACAAGTATATACAAGTGACTTACCATATATATACTTCATTATTTTATGAAATTCGGTCCATTAGTTTTTCAGCTAGTTTGGATACAAGCTTTTGCGGGACAAATAGAAAAAAAAGTGGGATCTTTTATCCGCACCAGATTCGCCCACAAGTATATACAAGTGACTTACCATATATATACTTCATTATTTTATGAAATTCGGTCCATTAGTTTTTCAGCTAGTTTGGATACAAGCTTTTGCGGGACAAATAGAAAAAAAAGTGGGATCTTTTATCCGCACCAGATTCGCCCACAAGTATATACAAGTGACTTACCATATATATACTTCATTATTTTATGAAATTCGGTCCATTAGTTTTTCAGCTAGTTTGGATACAAGCTTTTGCGGGACAAATAGAAAAAAAAGTGGGATCTTTTATCCGCACCAGATTCGCCCACAAGTATATACAAGTGACTTACCATATATATACTTCATTATTTTATGAAATTCGGTCCATTAGTTTTTCAGCTAGTTTGGATACAAGCTTTTGCGGGACAAATAGAAAAAAAAGTGGGATCTTTTATCCGCACCAGATTCGCCCACAAGTATATACAAGTGACTTACCATATATATACTTCATTATTTTATGAAATTCGGTCCCTTAGTTTTTCAGCTAGTTTGGATACAAGCTTTTGCGGGACAAATAGAAAAAAAAGTGGGATCTTTTATCCGCACCAGATTCGCCCACAAGTATATACAAGTGACTTACCATATATATACTTCATTATTTTATGAAATTCGGTCCATTAGTTTTTCAGCTAGTTTGGATACAAGCTTTTGCGGGACAAATAGAAAAAAAAGTGGGATCTTTTATCCGCACCAGATTCGCCCACAAGTATATACAAGTGACTTACCATATATATACTTCATTATTTTATGAAATTCGGTCCATTAGTTTTTCAGCTAGTTTGGATACAAGCTTTTGCGGGACAAATAGAAAAAAAAGTGGGATCTTTTATCCGCACCAGATTCGCCCACAAGTATATACAAGTGACTTACCATATATATACTTCATTATTTTATGAAATTCGGTCCATTAGTTTTTCAGCTAGTTTGGATACAAGCTTTTGCGGGACAAATAGAAAAAAAAGTGGGATCTTTTATCCGCACCAGATTCGCCCACAAGTATATACAAGTGACTTACCATATATATACTTCATTATTTTATGAAATTCGGTCCCTTAGTTTTTCAGCTAGTTTGGATACAAGCTTTTGCGGGACAAATAGAAAAAAAAAGTGGGATCTTTTATCCGCACCAGATTCGCCCACAAGTATATACAAGTGACTTACCATATATATACTTCATTATTTTATGAAATTCGGTCCCTTAGTTTTTCAGCTAGTTTGGATACAAGCTTTTGCGGGACAAATAGAAAAAAAAGTGGGATCTTTTATCCGCACCAGATTCGCCCACAAGTATATACAAGTGACTTACCATATATATACTTCATTATTTTATGAAATTCGGTCCATTAGTTTTTCAGCTAGTTTGGATACAAGCTTTTGCGGGACAAATAGAAAAAAAAGTGGGATCTTTTATCCGCACCAGATTCGCCCACAAGTATATACAAGTGACTTACCATATATATACTTCATTATTTTATGAAATTCGGTCCATTAGTTTTTCAGCTAGTTTGGATACAAGCTTTTGCGGGACAAATAGAAAAAAAAGTGGGATCTTTTATCCGCACCAGATTCGCCCACAAGTATATACAAGTGACTTACCATATATATACTTCATTATTTTATGAAATTCGGTCCCTTAGTTTTTCAGCTAGTTTGGATACAAGCTTTTGCGGGACAAATAGAAAAAAAAGTGGGATCTTTTATCCGCACCAGATTCGCCCACAAGTATATACAAGTGACTTACCATATATATACTTCATTATTTTATGAAATTCGGTCCATTAGTTTTTCAGCTAGTTTGGATACAAGCTTTTGCGGGACAAATAGAAAAAAAAAGTGGGATCTTTTATCCGCACCAGATTCGCCCACAAGTATATACAAGTGACTTACCATATATATACTTCATTATTTTATGAAATTCGGTCCATTAGTTTTTCAGCTAGTTTGGATACAAGCTTTTGCGGGACAAATAGAAAAAAAAGTGGGATCTTTTATCCGCACCAGATTCGCCCACAAGTATATACAAGTGACTTACCATATATATACTTCATTATTTTATGAAATTCGGTCCCTTAGTTTTTCAGCTAGTTTGGATACAAGCTTTTGCGGGACAAATAGAAAAAAAAGTGGGATCTTTTATCCGCACCAGATTCGCCCACAAGTATATACAAGTGACTTACCATATATATACTTCATTATTTTATGAAATTCGGTCCATTAGTTTTTCAGCTAGTTTGGATACAAGCTTTTGCGGGACAAATAGAAAAAAAAGTGGGATCTTTTATCCGCACCAGATTCGCCCACAAGTATATACAAGTGACTTACCATATATATACTTCATTATTTTATGAAATTCGGTCCATTAGTTTTTCAGCTAGTTTGGATACAAGCTTTTGCGGGACAAATAGAAAAAAAAGTGGGATCTTTTATCCGCACCAGATTCGCCCACAAGTATATACAAGTGACTTACCATATATATACTTCATTATTTTATGAAATTCGGTCCCTTAGTTTTTCAGCTAGTTTGGATACAAGCTTTTGTGGGACAAATAGAAAAAAAAGTGGGATCTTTTATCCGCACCAGATACGCCCACAAGTATATACAAGTGACTTACCATATATATACTTCATTATTTTATGAAATTCGGTCCATTAGTTTTTCAGCTAGTTTGGATACAAGCTTTTGCGGGACAAATAGAAAAAAAAGTGGGATCTTTTATCCGCACCAGATTCGCCCACAAGTATATACAAGTGACTTACCATATATATACTTCATTATTTTATGAAATTCGGTCCATTAGTTTTTCAGCTAGTTTGGATACAAGCTTTTGCGGGACAAATAGAAAAAAAGGTGGGATCTTTTATCCGCACCAGATTCGCCCACAAGTATATACAAGTGACTTACCATATATATACTTCATTATTTTATGAAATTCGGTCCATTAGTTTTTCAGCTAGTTTGGATACAAGCTTTTGCGGGACAAATAGAAAAAAAAGTGGGATCTTTTATCCGCACCAGATTCGCCCACAAGTATATACAAGTGACTTACCATATATATACTTCATTATTTTATGAAATTCGGTCCATTAGTTTTTTAGTTAAAGTGGATACAAAACCTGCACAGACAGACAGACACATAGACACACACAAAGAAGACACGTTTTTTCGTATTCTAGAGGTCTCAAAACGTCAAAAACTCGAGTTGCGATTTTCGGCATGATTCCAATACTACTATACACTATCATGTATTGCAGGAAATGTAAAAATCTATTGTGAGCAGCACCTGACTTTCCCTGCAGACTCACATTCATTTTTTCTTTATATCTTTATTAATTCGCTCAATTGAGTTTAATTGCACAAAATAATACTACATTTGCATTTTTAATTCAATTTCTGATTTTATTTAGCGATTGGACATTTCTCCAAAAGCGGCATAACTGAATGCAAAAAATATCAAATATCTCGAGAACGGTTAGTCCTAGAGTAATAGAGTTGTTCTTATTCTTTTCCTGATCAAAAATTACGTATAAAACAAGCATTTAATGACATATTTTTGAAAGTACGTAGATTTTTTTTAGATATTGGCGATTTTTGAGGGCCATTTCGTGAAAAAAGGAAGGTTATGCTTTTCCGATTAATACTAAAATCTAATCAGCACCAGAGTATAGTACAAGTAACTTATCTACAAAATTTTGTGAAATTGGGACAATTAGTACCTTAGCTAGAGTGGATACATAAAATTCTTACAGGCCATTTCGCAAAAAAGGCGGGTTCTGTTCCTACGAATCGTACCAAAAACTAATCAGCAGCAGGGTCATACCCAAGTGAAGGACCTACCAAATTTTGTGAAATTCGGTTCATAAGTTTTTAAGTTTAGATTGGATACATACAGTGTACAGACAGATAGATACACACACAGATAGATACACACACAGACATCACGCTAAAATCCGTTTTTTCGTATTCTAGAGGTCTCCAAACGTGTAGATCCATCGAAAACTCGAGTTGCGATTTTCGGCATGATTCCAATACTTTCCCTATACATCACCATGTATTGCAGGGAAAGTAAAAATCTGATGTGGTCAGCACATGACTTTCCCTGCAGACTTATATACACATTTTCTTTATTTTAATTAAATTTAATTCACTAATTATTCAATTTTCGTTCTCATTTGGTAACTAGACTCATTTTCAAAGGTGGCGTAGAGAAAAAACGAAAAAACAAAAATATCTCGAGAACGGCTAGTTCTACTGTAACGGGGTTGGTCTTATTCTTTTCTTCGTTAGAAATTACGTCTGCAACAAGCATTTAAGGCATGCATTTGAGCATACGTAGTTCTTTATTTTAGATATTGTCGATTTTTGCTGGCCATTTTGCAAAAAAAGGCAGGTTATTTTTTTTCGAATTGTACCAAAATCTAACCAGCAACAGCGTGACCCATAAGCGACTTATCTACCGAATTTCACAAAATTCGGTAGATCATTAGATTTTCAGCTAGAGTGGCTACAACCTTTTGCGGGCTATTTCCAAAAAGGCAGGTTCTTTTATCTCGAATCATACCCAAAACTAATCAGCACCAGATTCGCCTACAACTGACTTACCTACTAAATTTTATGAAATTCGGACCATTAGTTTTTTAGTTAGAGTGGATAAAAGATCTGCACAGACAGACAGACTAACACACAGGCACACAGACAGACACACAGATAGACACTCAAACACACACACAGACGTCACGCTAAAAATAGTTTTTTCGTATTCTAGACGTCTCGAAACGTGTAGATCCGTCGAAAACTCGAGTTGCGATTTTCGACATGATTCCAATACTTTACCTATACATTACCATGTATTCAGGGGAAAGTAAAACTAGATAAGTGATTTTGTACATAGAAAATAAAGTGATTATGTACATAAATAATAAAGTGATGTGGGCAGCACTGATGTGGACAGCAGTGATGTGGGCAGCAAAAATCTGATGTGGGCAGCACATGATTTTCCCTGCAGACTTATATTAACGTTCTCTTTATTTTAATTAAATTTATTTCACTTTTAATTCGATTTTCGTTCTCATTCGGTAACCGGACTTATTTTCAAAGACGCCGTAGAGAAAATACGGAAAACTAAAATACCTCGAGAACGGCTAGTCCTAGTGTAATGTGGTTGGTCTTATTATTTTCGTCGTTAAAAATTACGTTAAACGAGCATTTAATGGATATATTTGAGTATACTTTAGTTTAGATTTTGACGAATTTTGCGGGCCATTTTGCAAAAAACAGCAGGGGTTTTTTTCCGAATCGTACCAAAATCTAATCAGCACCAGGGTAACCCACAAGTGACTCATCTACCGAATTTTGTGAAATTCAGTCCAGTAGTTTTTTAGCTAGAGTGGATACAAGCTTTTGCGGGCCATTTCGCAAAAAAAGGCGGATTCTTTTATTCCAAATCGTACCCAAAACTAATCAGCACCAAACTCGCTCACAAGTGACCTGCCTACCAAATTTTGTGAAATTCGGTCCATTTTTTAGTTACAAAATCTGCACAGACAGACAGACACACAAACAGACAGACACACACACACACAGACACACACAAAGACGTCACGCTAAAAATGGTTTTTTCGTATTCTAGGGGTCTCGAAACGTAAAAAAAAAATTTTTAAATTTTAAAAATTTAAAATTTTAAAAATTTAAAATTTTAAAAATTTAAAAATTCAAAATTTAAAAATTTAAAAATTTTAAAAATTTAAAAATTTTAAAAATTTAAATTTAAAAATTTAAAAATTTAAAAATTTTAATTTAAAAATTTTAATTTAAAAATTTAAAAATTTAAATTTAATAATTTAAATTTAAAAATTTAAAAATTTAAATTTAAAAATTTAAACATTTTTGAAAAAGTGGCTTTTTTCGAAATTTTTTCGAAAAAGTCGCTTTTTCTGGAATTTTTTTCGAAAAAGTCGCTTTTTCTGGAATTTTTTCGAAAAAGTCGCTTTTTCTGGAATTTTTTTCGAAAAAGTCGCCTTTTCTGACATTTTTCGAAAAAGTGGCTTTTTTCGAAATTTTTTCGAAAAAGTCGTTTTTTCTGGAATTTTTTCGAAAAACTGGCTTTTTTCGAAATTTTTTCGAAAAAGAGGCTTTTTTCGAAATTTTTTCGAAAATGTCGCTTTTTTCGAAATCTTTTCGAAAAAGTCGCTTTTTTCGAAATTTTTTCGAAAAAGCGGCTTTTGTCGAAATTTTTTCGAAAAAGTGGCTTTTTCCGAAATTTTTTCGAAAAAGTGGCTTTTTTCGAAATTTTTTCGAAAAAGTGGCTTTTTTCGAAATTTTTTCGAAAAAGTGGCATTCTTCGAAATTTTTTCAAAAAAGTCGCTTTATCTGGCATTTTTTTCGAAAAACACGCTTTTTCAGGCATTTTTTCGAAAAAGTGACTTTTTTCGAAATTTTTTCGAAAAAGTCGCTTTTTTCGAAATTTTTTCGAAAAAGTGGCTTTTTTCGAAATTTTTTCGAAAAAGTGGCATTCTTCGAAATTTTTTCAAAAAAGTCGCTTTATCTGGCATTTTTTTCGAAAAACACGCTTTTTCAGGCATTTTTTCGAAAAAGTGACTTTTTTCGAAATTTTTTCGAAAAAGTCGCTTTTTTCGAAATTTTTTTGAAAAAGTCGCTTTTTTCGAAATTTTTTCGAAAAAGCGGCTTTTTTCGAAATTTTTTCGAAAAAGTGGCTTTTTTCGAAATTTTTACAAAAAAGTCGCTTTTTCTGGCATTTTTTTCGAAAAAGTGGCTTTTTTCGAAATTTTTTCGAAAAAGTTGTCGAAATTTTTTCGAAAAAGTGTCGAAATTGTTTCGTATTCTAGGGGTCTCGTAAAAAAAAAAATTTTAAAAATTTAAAAATTCAAAATTTAAAAATTTAAAAATTTTAAAAGTTTAAAAATTTTAAAAATTTGAAAATTTATATTTAAAAATTTAAAAATTAACAAATTTTAATTTAAAAATTTAAATTTAAAAATTTAAATTTAAGAATTTAAAAATTAAAATTTAAAAATTTAAAAATTGAGAAATTTAAAAATTTAAAAATTTAAAAATTTTAATTTGAAAGTTAAAATTTAAAAATCAAAAATTAATTAAAAAATTAAAAATTTAAAAATTAAAAATTAATTAAAAATTAAATTTAAAAATTAAAAATATAAAAATTTAAATTTAAAAATTTAAAAATTTTTGAAAAAAAATGGCTTTTTTCGAAATTTTTCGAAAAAGTCGCCTTTTCTGGAATTTTTTCGAAGAAGTCGCTTTTTCCGGCAATTTTTCGAAAAAGTGGCTTTTTTCGAAATTTTTTCGAATAAGTCGCTTTTTCTGGCATTTTTTAGAAAAGGTCGCTTTTTCTGGCATTGTTTCGAAAAAGTGGCTTTTTTCGAAATTTTTTCGAAAAAGTGGCTTTTTTCGAAATTTTTTCGAAAAAGTCGCTTTTTCTGGCATTTTTTCGAAAAAGTGGCTTTTTTCGAAATTTTTTCGAAAAAGTCGCTTTTTCTGGCATTTTTTCGAAAAAGTGGCTTTTTCGAAATTTTTTCCAAAAAGTCGCTTTTTCTGGCATTTTTTCGAAAAAGTGGCTTTTTTCGAAATTTTTTCGAAAAAGAGGCTTTTTTCGTAATTTTTTGAAAAAGTTCCTTTTTTTGAAATTTTTTCGAAAAGGTCGTTTTTTCTGGCATTTTTTAGAAAAAGTGGCTTTTTGCGAAATTTTTCGAAAAAGTTGCTTTTTTTCGAAATATTTTCGAAAAAGTGGCTTTTTATGGCATTTTTTCAAAAAAGTCGCTTTTTCTGGAATTTTTTTTTTCTTTTTAGATTTAAAAAATTTTCGAATTTTTAAAATTTTTAAATGTTCAAATTTTTAAATTTTTAAATTTAAATTTTTAAATTTTTAATTTGAAAATTAAAAAATTAAAAATTTAAAAATTTAAATTTAAAAATTTAAAAATTTAAAACTTTTTGAAAAAGTCGCTTTTTCTGGAATTTTTTTCGAAAATGTGGCTTTTCCGAAACTTTTTCGAAAAAGTCGCTTTTATCGAAAATTTTTCGAAAAAGTCGTTTTTTCTGGCATTTTTTCGAAAAAGTGGCTTTTTTCGAAATTTTTTCGAAAAAGTCGCTTTTTCTGGCATTTTTTCGAAAAAGTGGCTGTTTTCAAAATTTTTTCAAAAAAGTGGCTTTTTTCGAAATTTTTTCGACAAAGTCGATTTTTT